>PVKM010008224.1:0-39450 GCA_004027735.1 Carollia perspicillata
ATTCATATGTGGATAGGGGCTGTCATATTGAATAGAACAGCTCCAAACTTTTATCTCTTTTTCAATTCAACTATAATTAAGTATTTCTATTTTCTAAGTAGGATTGTAAAGTTGATCTCTGATATAGGTATCTAATTAAATAATCTGTTTATTATTTTTATATTGAAGCACTAATAAGTGCATCTGTGATGATCCTGAGAGCTGTATTTCTGTTTAGATACAGGATTCTTGATTCAACCCATATGGTTTTTAAGCCTCTCTGTGTTGAGCCCCACCCTGGGTGCTGGGGCTATAGCAGAGAATGAAGCACGGAGACAATAAATAAATTACTAAAGCTATAATAGTGAAAGTAAGGGTTAGTCCTGCAAAGAAATACAATGCAGGTTAATTTCATAAAGGTTAACAGGCGGTAGAATATTTTATAAATCCAAATGCATACAGAATAAAAATGTACATCTAATTACTTGATACCAAGCAAAGTGTGAAAGATATTTTAACTTTCTTAATTCTAGTTACTATAATACAAAAGACTCTCATTTGTTGCAAGACTCGGGTTAAATTATTCTGAAAATCCACAGCAAAAAAACCCACCTAAAATACAGATGAATTATATATAAATATGATTTATGTATGTATATATACATATATATAAGCATTTAATGGATACCTTCTGAAGTAAAGATTTTAGCCAATATTTGAATTCTCGTAAGTAAATTTTGGCTGCCAACAGGCACTTCCTACAGATAGAGTCCTAGAGCTCTGGTCTGATGGTCATTGTTATGATGTATACTATATGCCCATCAACATGGAGAAAGTTGTGAAGGCTTGCTTCCATACATGAAATGGTATGGAATCTGAGACTCCAGTACAAAGTTAACGCTCATGAAAGGCAATAGCTTCCATCCATGGAAAAGCCATTACCAGGGCAGGCAGTGAGAGAATCTGTCTCTATCTGCCTTGGTTCTAGGTACAAGGAGTTAAAATTTCCCCTTTGAGTATATGATAACGGGTCAGGTCTTATGTGGATTTAGGGCCTGAATTTAAATTACATGTATCATCCAAAACTTAAAGCAAACTAAATGGCAAAATCAAAGTCAAATCTTCTCTGGAAAATCACAGTCTCAAGACAGGCCTCCAAGATAAAATTCCAGTGAATATGAAAATCAAACACACACACATAGAAGAAAACCAGACATCAAAAGTAAAACTAATTAAAAACTTAAAATATAAATACCAAAATCAGATACATAAGAACTTCAGAAATTTATATTAACATAAAATATTAAACAGCATGCTAACTATGATTAAAGAAATAAAAGTGGTAATTAAATACATGAATAAGTAGTAAAACCTACAAAAGTAATGAGGCATGCTTTAAAAAAAAACAAGTAGAACTTTTAGAAATTCTTGAGTAGCTCCACAAAAATGTATACAAGGTCTGTCTGAGAAAATACCAGCCATTGTTAATATACTGAAAATGGTTTGCGTCACATCAGTGTAACCTGGCAACCATGGGAAATGGGCTAGAATGGGAATGGATGAACCATGAGGACTTCTTTGTACTAGTTAATAGGGCAGTACACACCACAGAGTGAGCATGTGTACTGTGTGGCTGTCACACTCAAAATGACTGAGCAAGTAGAGCAACGAATCTGCATCTGATTTTGTGTTCAGCTTGAACATTCCTCTGCAGAAAGTATTTGGATGGGTCAGAAGGCTTTCAGGGATGATGCAATGAGTGCAGTACAAATAGAAGTGTGACACATATGCTTCAAAGATGGGCAAGAATCTGTTGAAAGTGATCCACGTTCTGGAAGATAAGTAATGAGCAGAACACCTGAGAATGTTGAACATGTACAGGCTGCAATCAACAAAGATGAGTGACTGGCTGACAGTGTGAGAACTAGGAACTAATATGGGGATTCCAAAAACTACTGTGTCTGAGATTTTGATGCAGGATCTTGGCATGAAACATGCTGTGGCAATAGCCATTCCACAGCTTCTGCTATCAGAGCAGAAGGAATATCGTGCTGTGGCTGTTAATGACTTGATTCAAACCACTACCAATGAACCAGATTTCTTTAAGAAGGTCATAACCGAAGATAAATCATGAGTCTATTGATGTGATCTGGAAATGAAGGCCCAGTTGTCCCACTGGAAATTGCCTCGTTCTCCATGCCTGAAGAAGGCGAGACAAAGTCACAATAAGATCAAGACCATGGTAACTGAGTTTTTTGTTTGGGAAGGTTTTGTCCATCATGAGTACATCCCTCCAGGCCAAACAATTAATAAGGAGTACAACCTTAATGCTCTTCATTGGTTGAGAGATGCAATATGATGAAAATGACCACAGCTATGGGAAACTGGCGATTGGTAGCTTCATCAAACATGCCTGCTCACACATCACATGTCCTGCAGTTTTAGCAAAACATCAAATCACCCAGTTGACTCAGGCCCCCTACAGCCCAGATTTAGTGTCTTGTGACTTCTGGCCTTTCCCAAAACTAAAATCACCTTTGAAAGAGAAGAGATTTCAGACACTTGATGAGATTCAGGAAAAGACAACAGGCAACTGGTATGGCGATTCCAACAAAGGAATTTGCAGAATGTTTTCAACAGTGAAAGATGCTGGGAGAACTGTGTGAGGTCCCACAGTGCCTACTTTGAAGGTGACTGAAGTGTCATTGTCCTATGTACAATGTTTCTTGTATCTTCTTCAGTAAATATCTCTGTTTTTCATATTACATGGCTGGATACTTACTGGATTGAGTATATATATATGAATTTTGATTTTGAGAGGGACTTCAATTTATTGAAAATCTGTGGTGACTGCCATCTCAAATCTTCCCCACAGAGAAGCAAAAATTTCTTACTAGAGAACTTTTCTGATTAGTTTTACTCCAAGATATATTTTGGACCTAGGCATGATTGCTAATGAGATCCCTTTCTATTAGCATTTTCTCTTTTCTTCTTGTTGTTCAAATACAATTGTCTCCATTTTCCTGCCACCACCTTTCCCTGCCCCGCTCACCCCCACCTCCCACCCTCAAACCTATCCCTCTTTGGCTTTATCCATGGGTCCTTTATGCATGTTCCTTGATGACCCTTCCCTTTCTTTTCCCCTTTATCCACCCCCCTCCGGTTACAATCAGTTTGTTCTTTGTGTCAATGTCTCTGGTTACATTTTGCTTGCTTGTTTGCTTTGTTGATTAGGTTCCACATATAGGTGAGATCATATGGTATTTGTCTTTTACCACCTGGCTTATTTCACTTAGCATAATGCTCTCCAGATTCATCCACATTGCCACGAAGGGTAGGAGCTCCTCCTTTCTTTCTGCTGCATAGTATTCCATTGTGTAAGTGTACCACAGTTCTTTGATCCACTCATTTACTGGTGGGCACTAATTGCTCATGTATAGGAAATGTATTGATTTTTTATCTAGCTATTCTGTCATTATAATCTTATTTCTTCTAATACTTTTGCAGTTGATTCTATTACTCAATCAAAATATCTACAAACAATAATAGTTTTTGCTCCTCATTTCAAAAGCATAATCTTTTATGTTTCTTGCCTTACACTGCCTAGAAAGTCCATAATGGTGTTGAACAAAATAGTACTGATTGTTGAGATCTGTATCTTGTTCCTAAATTCATAAGGATATTTCTAACTGTTCACTCATAAATTTAAGTTTGGAAGAATATTTCTAGTAAAGGGTTTGTCAAACCCATGGGCCATATGCCCAGGAGCCTGCTTTTGTAAATAAAGTTTTGTTGGAACTCAGACATGCCCACACTTATCCACATATTGCCCATGGCTGTTTTGAAGCTATGACATTGGGCAGAGTTAAGTAGAGACTGAAAAGCTAAAAATATTTTATTATCTGACCCGTAGTAAAAAATATTGGCTGAATACACACACACACACACATACAGGATCTGGCGCAAACATGCGCCTTTTTTATTACAAAATCATAAGCATGTAATTCTGTAATATAACAATATCACACTCAAGCACACCACATGACATTTTAGGTGAAATGTTCAAATTAAAACTATAAATTATTACAGCCATAATATTACCCTACAACCACACTCAAGCAGGCATTACTTCTATCAAACCCTGTGTGTGTGTGTGTGTGTGTGTGTGTGTGTATGGCTGAATATTTTATATATGTAATTTTTTTATAAAAAGTTTTTTAAATTTCTTTATTATGAGCTTGTAAATAAATGTTACACTACATCAAATACTTATTTTCAACTATTATGATTATATATGCTTTACTCTTTAATATTTTAATATAATGTTTTTATAAAATTATGTTGAAGTGTCATTTTACCACTAGAATAACCTCTATTTGTTCATGATATTTTAATATACTGATCATTTTAATTAGAAAATACTGTATTTGAGATATTTACCCCCTTACATAATATTGTTTTATATATTTTTCATGCTATATCTTTATCTGATTTTAATATCATCAAAATAACTCTCATGGGGAGAATAACAAAATTATGACATATTAAATAAATGTTTCACTCTGAATGGTTTAATTAAAAAAGATCCTGAAATTATGTAAACTGACTACCTTTTTACAGTATTTTTATGTTCATTTTCAATTTATTCCAACATAGTTGATCTATTAGCCTGTTCTATGGCTTTTGAGTAACTTTTTTCCTAGGATATACCTATTCTATCTCACTTCAAAAATCCACTAATAAATAATCACATAGAGTAATGATCATCTCTAGACACTGCTACTACAATGCATGAAAATCCTCGTTTGCTCACATTTTGGCTAACTCTAACAGCTATAAATGGTGCAGTCACTCTTTAACTTCCTTTCCTTGAAACGGAGAGGGTAAACACATCCATATAAAAGGCAATTAGATTTGTTTTCTGTGAATGTTTTATTTATATCCTTGAACTACCCTTTGAATTGTTTTCTTATTGATTTGAAAGTAGCTTTTACATAATCTGTAGACCATTGCTTTGTCAATTATAATATTCCAATTACAATAATTATAATAGTATTCGAATCGATGGCTTGTCCTTGATTGGTGTATAGTTTGGTGGAGGTATGTGGGAGTGACAATGACACCAAACCCAGGTTCGGCTGTCCGCTACTGGAAGTCCAGTAACTGAGAGACAAGGGTTGGTGAAAAAAAAGTAGGTTTGTTCAAGATCCAGCAGCCTGAGAAGATGGTGGACTAACACAGCAAGGCCGTCTTGACAATTAGATGCAGACAGGGATTTTTGTAAGAAAGCAAGAGGCAGGGGAAAAAAACAGAACAAAGGAATTGGAAGGAGGGGGTTTAAAAGTTTTCCTTTGTGGGAACTGCATGCAATTCAGGACAGTTTGTTTAGATAATTGGTCAAGGGAAGGTCTGGTTTGAGTCATCCCGTTTGTATGGTTGAAGGCCAGCAAATCTGGAGTGGAATACCCCGAGGTCAGAATCTCCTTCTTTTGAAGTTAGTTCCTAGGACTCTTAAGCAAACAGACTGTTTGCAGTTCCACATTGCTTAGCATGTGTATCTGGGCATCGTGGGCTGGGTTACAACAGCACCAAGGTATATTATCCCCATCTGTGAGTTAGCAATCCCTAACTTTGTCCAATAAATCCAGTTTTTACCTTCTGAAACAAGTAAGTTACAGAGGTTTGTTCCCAGACTTCTGCATAGGTGTCTCGGTCCAGGCTGCTGTGACTGTATTCGGTTCCGACCCTTCGTGGCTTCAGGTTTCATCTTCAACCTAACATGGCAGAGAGGCTCTCATTTTCCAGTTCAATCTTTGGAAATGCCCTTGTCTTGTACTTTATTCTGGCTAATTTTTTAATTAAAATATTCTATATACCGTTGTTAATGCTTGCAATGGAATTCAGAATTCTCAAAATGTTCAATTCGCATTTCTTTAAAATGTATGCACTTAAAACATAAAGAAGTTGAAATGGGAGCAAATACTGTGATTGCTTTTTAAACAAATATGAAATATGACACAAATTATCTTTATGAATATAAATTATGTTAAAGATGGATACCATTTTATTATTTTTTCCTTACCTCATTATTTTTCTGGAAACAAATGTAGGTATACAAATAAAAGTACCTCAAATCTAGGAGCTAAATTTACCTCAATGAGCAAGCTAAATGGTGAAAATTTGAGTAGTGAAGATGAATAGGGGATGGTTCTCTCACCTCAAATCATCCACATTAATTTCCTGAGAGGAAAAGTAAACACCTCTCAAAAAGCCTCAGTGAGCACAGGTGTTGACTTGGGTTTTGAAGTGATAGCAAATATTTTAGGATCACAGTTAAGCACATCAAAATAACAGTCTCTCAGTTAATATCTGCAATGCCTTATAAAGAAAACACTGTACTGTGAAATGTTTCTGAATGTTACATATAAGATCTTTCTCACTTTTGCTTGTTCGTTAAACTAATTTTATAGTTTTGGCAGTGGGAGGTCTAACGAGTTTAATATTTTCAGTGTACCTTATACTATCTGAAGCGGGCATCAAAATAACAACTTATTTTCATTTAAATTATATTTTAAGATAAAGCAAAACATTAAATCAGCTGAAGGAGCAGTTGTGGCCTCCAGCTGTGGTATATTATTAGATTTTCAACACATCAAATGATTGAAAATGTAGAGCCTCATTTTTTTCTTGAAAGATGTTCATCACCAGTTGCCTTTGGCGATTGGATGGATTCGGCTTTACTGCACCTCCTCCCAAAATGTTTAGCAGTGCCCAGCACGCACATCGCTCCAGCACCCCGTAAAAGCAGTCTTCAGTAATATGTGTACCCTCTCACCCAAGTAGTTCAATTTAACTTTGCAGTTTTTATGTTGATTCTCTTTTCTGTTTTGACATCCATAGCATACAGTCTAAGGTGATAAGTCTTTGGTAACCTGCTGAGACCTTTGAGAATGAATACCAGTTTTCCTCACTAAATCCTATCATTGAAAAAAAAAAAAAAACTGTCTTCTTTGTTTTTACATCATATGTGGTTTTTACTGCACCCTATCCCTTACTCAGCTGAAGCAATTTTATTCAGTTGCACAACATCTGAAAACAAGTGGTTAACATCTATTGTGCAGACTTTGCTCTAAAAAAGGAGCTTGCTCTAAGAGCAGCTGAATGGCCTGGGTCTCTAACCGGCCGACCAGCTGGCTGTAGTTCACTTGTAGAGGCTTTATTTTCAGGGCTCCATCCAGAAATAGGGTTTAGGCTTAAGTAACAAGGCAGACCCTTCCAGGGAGAGAGTTGAAGTTTATTATGTCTTTCTGAACCCCTGAACCTAGTCTGACTGTTTTTGAACTTCTAATTTTCTTGTTACATTAGGACTACTTGAGGTTTCAGAGTAAGTGTGACCATAGCCAAACACACACAGGTTTCACATCTAACTATACCTATTTGTCTATACTAAGCACGATAACTGTATCACTCACCTTCTATTTTTCTAATTGAGTGAATCTCGCTCTCACACACACATACATATTAGATACTATCACTTGGATTATAGATATCTATTTTCTTTATATTTCTTAAGTTCTTAAAAGTTGATAAATTACTATATCTTTCCAATGGACTTTATCTTTTATCAATCATAAACATCTTTCCATGTTCCATTAAATTCTTTTTAACTTATATTTTTTGTGCAATACTGATAGTTTTCTCCCACTCTATTTTGTCACTTTTTGTGTGGTAAATTATAAATCTTTTTATTTCTAAGTTTTTATATAAGTTGGTTTGTGGTATGTTTCTCATAAACTGCTGGATTTTATTTTTGTTATCCCCAGTCTTTGTATAATAATAATAACAATGATAGCTAACAGTTTTGTTCTCTTACTAAGGCCAGGATGTATTCAAAGTGCTTTCAAAGTAGTAAAAGATTGAATCCCCAGAACAATTAAAAGGTCATTTTAATCCCACTTTACACATTGGACAACCTTTTCCACATGTGGAGGGAGAACCGACATGCAATTGTCTGGCTCCCAGGTAGCTCCTTACCGCTGCCCTCCATGTTTTTCGCTGTTTTTATTTTTCCGTAGACATTTAATGGTGAGTGAGAGAAGACATGTCAGTGAATATGAATGTCATGTCATCCTAACTAATAATATTTATCAGAATGTATTTAGCTACATGCTGTAGCATAGATGTTGTAGCCCCTCTTCAATGGGACTTATAATCCACCAGGAAGCTAGGGCTGGAAAATGTACCAAATAGAACAAAGAGAACTTTGTGAAAGATGAACTCTTAATTATTTTGTGTGCACTAGACATACTATGGAACTCAGAGGGGATGGAAGTCATCATGAATAGCTTAATTTATCTAGCTTTATTTATGTTCTCATAGATCATATATATATGTATTTATATATATGTAAAATTAGGGGAGCAGACAATGCTAGGCAATTTAATTCTTACAAGAAGCCACTAAAATATTATCCACAATTTACAGATAATAAAACTTATATTCAACAGCCTTGGGACCAGTTTCAGAGTAGTAACTGGTAAACCACAAAGTCACAGAATTCCTCTAACTTTGAAGTCCCTGACCTTTGCATAATTGTTGTTTTCCTCAAATAATGAGGACATCTCTTAAACATAGTAATAATACACATATTTGGGTGACAAAAAACATTTTTACTTTCTCTGTAACTTGGAAAATAATAATAATCCAACATTAGATAATAATTTTTGCTTAATAAACTCAGTAAATGATCACAGTAACCAATCTCCATCCTGGTTTTAAAATCGGGGTTTCTTTTTTTCCTATTAATTATTTACTTTCATGTGTGGCACACACATGCACACACACAAAGTCAAAGTTACTGAAGTGTCTTCTGTTCATGCGCTAAGTCAATTTTCAGCAACTGTGTTAGCCAATACTGTACCTGCATCATTCATTTCAGTGACCTCAGAATATTTCATTTTGTTTGCACTAAAAGTATGGAAAGACTGATAAAACTTTTCATTAATTATGTTGGAGAATGGACTCTAATAGAATTCATTTTCACTCCTACATCCCTGATCAAGAGAAAAGAAATTGGATTAAGTAGAACCTAAGTAGAGATATCATGCATTTTAAAAAGATCACAGAGACCAGCAGACAGCATGACTTGAGGTATGGAGCCTGAGAAGACAATTCCAGAATCAATTATTTAGGTCGAAGTCCTCATTAGCATAGCAATACATTTATTTTCTCAATGGGAAACTGTCCAGAGCCTTCCATTTTCTTGGTTAGAAGCTGTTTTGTGACATAGTCTTTACCTATACATCAGACCTCAGTCACCACTTGGGTCTTCTGACCTGGGGCCTCAAGAACTGGCACTAGCCCTCCAGGTGATGCTGGCACTGAGGGATAACAGTGAGTCAACACAGGTGACTATGCTATTCACTCGGCTTTTATTAATGCAGATTCAATCCAAATGCATACTGACCTAATAATAATAATCACTCAGAAACAATTAGCAATAACATCACAAAAGAGAATTGGGGTATAATGCACCTGAGTCCTGAGAGTCCAGATCACGTCCAGGCCTGGGAGGCAACAGCGGGCAGTCAACGCCTTGCAAGGCAGAGTCAGAGAGACAGAAGCGCAGCGGAGCTTTTTCTCTCTGGAGGCGGACTGCAAGAAGTCTCAAAGTGACTGGCTCTTTGGATGCTAGTCCCTGGTCTGAAGTCCTCTGGTTTTTTACTTCTTTCATTGCTAAGTCATGTTGATTTTGCACAAATGCTTGTATGTATGTTTTCCTTAACTTGAATAAGGATGTTGTCCTCAGTCCCAATAGGCATATGTTGTATATATCAGCTCTGTCAGGCACGTGTTTCGAGTCACTCTCTGTGGGGGGTGGTGCCACCTTTCAGATAAACACTTATCGTCTGCCACACTGTCCTGTGCACGCTGAGGGGCTGCATCGACTCCCCTGAGTCAATGATCTACTGAGCATGCTCTGCTGGCGGTCCAGCTCTCCACATAAGTGCATTAAAAATATTACTAGCAAAGTGATACTTTCCTGGACACTTTTCAAACTAAATAGCAGCTCTTATATTCCAATTGGAAAATTCTTAGTATGCACAAGATTATGTGCAAGGTAATAACATTATGAGAGAATTTAGTCTTGGTCACACCAGTCCAAGGATCACCGCCAGCAAATTCAGCTTTGTTAAAACCTGAAGTCAAGTCTTGGGTCGCCCTGGAGAATGGCCGAGCATGTTCAAATCCCCGTGAAATTTAAACTGGGTGAAATACATTTTCTAAGGAATGACAACTGTCTGTCTGGAATGAAAGGTGAGCACAGCAAACTCTATGCATTGCCATGTCTCTTTCACGACTGGCCCATTTCCTACTTATTTGGAATGATGGGTGATACATCCAGAAATTACAGATGAAGAAATATAAGGTACATGAGCCGATGAAGCATCTGTCTATTATTTTCCTAGCATTGTCAAGAACATACAACCTATAAAATTATCTTAAACCCCTCTCTTTGCTTACTGTGAATACAGGCCTAATGTTCAACTCTTCACCATCTGGTAATCTTTAGCTACAATTCATTTAAACCCTAATTCACAAAATAAGACTCTGACGCAACCAAAACAACATCGTCTTATTTTGTTTTTAACTTTTACTAGAAAATTAATAATTTACACATTAATTTTAATAAAAATGCTCACATACCCAGAAAATGTTTGAGAATATTATTAAAGACATCCAATGGTCTCATATTTAACAAATTCCTTCAAAACTCTGTTGAAATCAAACATGACAAATATTTCAAAATGTTTTTATATTCCCATCGGATCCAAATACTTTTTTCCTCCCTGGAGGCAATCACTGTTATAAAAGTGATTTGTGTCTTTGCAGTAAATGTTTTCATAGTGTATTACATTTGTAAATGTTCATAAATAAATTTACTGTTGTTTTGCATACCATTAAATCTACATTAATTCTATCATGCTCTATATATCATTCTGTATCTTTCCTATTTATTCCAACATAAGGTACTTGATACTTATTATTTACTTAAGTTACTCAGCGGTTTTATAGCCTCTAAGTATATTATAATACATGATAGATTCTCCTGTTGATAAATATTTATATTGATCAGCTGTCTATGATTGCAAATAATTCTGCAATTAAATCATATTTTTCCAGTACATGCAAAAAGGTTGTATTATATTCTGAGATGACATTTCTGTTTATCTTCAAATTGACTTGATATCACAGAAATGTTCTCTAATATGATTGTACCAATTTAACTATTAGCAGTTTCTGTGAGTTCAGATTGCCCTGAATATTTGCTCACTTTTTGATTTCTGTTTAATTTTTCCATATTGTTTTTTAGAATTAAATTATTAAATTTCACGGAAATCCTTGTTAGGGCTATAACTACAATAATTGAAATTTTAGCTTAATTTGTGGAAAATGATATTTTTATAGTACTGAAACTTTGAATTCAAGTATATATGTTTCATAATTGCTTAGATATTCTCCTACACCCTTATTAGCATTTTGAAAATTTCTCCATAAGGTTATTATATATATATATATTTTATATTCCATCCTAAGAAACTACAGTTTATAAATTATAGACAGGGTGGAGCAAAAGTAGGGTTACAGTTATTTATATGGAAAATAATGCAATAATTAATAAATGATAATACAAGAATAAACTGTTTCACATTCTTAAAACTGTAAACCTACTTTTGTCCCGCTGTGACTTTGTATATATTTCATTCATATTTTAAAATTGTTATCTTTTATTTATTGAAAGTTTTCTAGCTATATTTCTGGACTCCTTTTAGTTTCAATTGTTTGATGGTGTATTATCTTATACTTTCTAGGGTATAATGTACAAGTTACAGTATTTTATATTTTAATGGTTCTTAAAAATGTCTTAATTCTCCTTTTCTATTTAATAATAGACTCTCAATTTGCATAATGGTGCAGTTATTTCTTCATTTTTCCTTGTCTTAAAGTGCACACATCCAATGTCTTATCATATTTTAGAAGGGAATGGTGAATAGATACTTTTATTAAAGAAGTTTCCTTCCATTCCTAGTTTAATAATTTTTTGATTTAATTTTTATTGTATTTTTTCATTACCATTCAGTCCCCTTATACCTCTCACCCCACAAACACCTCATTGTTGACCACGTCCATGAGTCCTTTGTCCCTTTTCTGAATCCCCCCACCCCCTCACCACACCCCCCAGCTGTCACCCTGCTCTCCATGTATGGCTCTGTCCCATTTTCCTTCTTAATTCAGTTTGTTCATTTGATTCCGAATGTGAGTGAAATCATGTGGTATTTGTCTTTCTCTGGCTGACTTATTTTACTTAGCATAATGCTCAACTACTCAGCCATAAAAAAGAAGAAAAATTTTACCCTTTGCGACAGTATGGATGGACCTGGAGAACATTAAATGTTTTTTTAAATTATGAATGCTTGAGTTTTACTAAATACTTGTTTTTCCTCCATTTGAGTAAGTTTTATATAAATTATATTTTGATAATGAATTTTGAACCCCACTGAATACTGTTTATTTCCTCTATTTATTTAGGTTTTTATTCATTGCTTTGTTAATACAGTTTAATTATATTATAGAAATTACTGGGCTTGTTTTTACTGTGTTAATCTAATGTATTGCACTGGCGAAGTTGGATATAAACACAATTAATTCCACCTATTTTTAATAAAGCACAGTGCAAATTGAGTTTGAAAATAATTTATTTAGGAATTTTCTATGTAATCATACGTTATATCTACATATGTATATATTCCCTAGGTTACCCTTGTACAGTTATACAGATTGTCTAACCTAACACAATGATTTGCACATGTTTTCTTTACTTTCTATTTTGAAACCATTTATATTTTTAAAGGCATGTGTGCTCTTGGAGGTTTATAAAAACTGATCTATTTTATAAAACTATCTGGGCCAAGTGTATTTTTACGGTGCAAAAATAGATTCTCTGCTACTTTTATTTATTTTGTTTTATTTTATTTTGGTGTGGTTTAGTTTAGTTTATCTCAGGTTTTGCTTTTCTTTCTGTCAATTCTCATAGTACAATTTTTAAAAATTTTTAAAAGATTTTGATTATTTATTTTCAGAGGGGAAGGGGAAGGAGAGATAGAGAGAAGGAAACATCAGAGTGTGAGACAAACATCTATTGGTTGCCTCCTGTATGCACCCCTGACCAGGGACCTGGCCCGCAGCCCATGCATGCGCCCTGACTAAGAATTGAACTGGCGATGTTTTGGTTTGTAGGAAGATGCCCAAGCCACACGAGTCAGGGCTACTGATACAATTCTCCAATCAAAAACTGTCAGCCTTGAGACATCCTACTGGTTGTTCTCAGCCTCTGTAGCTAATGTGGCCTGGCTGCTTCAGAAATCTTCTACCTCCCTGTCACTCTGGATTTCCCTGTATGAGCATCCTGGCAACCAACCCCCTTATCTACTTAGTTGAATGCCCAATCTCAAGGGTCCCTTGTCTTCCTCTTCATTAATTCGTCGTTGACTTTTTAGAACCCATCCTAAAGTAGTTTCTATTTTTTCCCTTGAGAGATCATTTGAAATTCCTATTTGAAATTTTTTTCTCCTCAAAATTCTGAAGAAATATCCTATATTTTATTTTTTTTAATTTCTTGAATTGTAGTTTTGCTCTTACTCCTAAAAAGTCAAATGGCATTTTTATTTCCTTTTAAAAAATATGTGACATGCCTTTTGCTCCTCTGAAAGCTTTTGGAATCTTCTCTCTACCCTGATGTTCTAAATTATAATGACGGGTTTAATGCAGGTAGGGGTTTTCCACTCATTGGGTGCACGCTTTGTAGACCCTTTCAGCTGGTATCCAGAGTTCTTCAGTTCTGAGAAATTTTCTTTGATTAGTGTTTATCATATTGTCTCCTTTGTTTCTGTGCTTTTATTGAAATGTATATTGATATTATCTTGGGCACCCTGGTTTGATTTGCCTAATCAAAAATCATTCACATTATAACCATCTCTTCATTTTACTGTGTTGCTTGATGACATTTCATCAACTTTTTCTTCCCACCTTTTTATTTGCTTTTTATGTGAATTTTCTTTTTTATTCTTTCACTACCTTGTTCTTTTTAAATAAATGTTCCCTTTTCATTTAAATCAATGAAATATGTTATATTTCATATATTTCGTTCATATATATATATGGTTTTCTTTATTTTGTGATGCATTTCTGTTTTTACAAAGTTTCTGATTATATGACTAATTTTGATGTCTAGCTTTCAAGTTAGAACATTGTTCGAGTCCCTTAAATAGATTGGTGGACCCTGTTCTTCTTTCTTTCCTTCATTTCTTTTATTTTTTAAATTTCTTTCCTCCCCTCCTTCCTTCCTTCTTCCTTCCTTCCCTCCTTTTATTATTTTTTTATTTTTTGGTTCATTTGTTTAGATATATTTATGAATTATTTTTTAAAAAAGGAAAACACTGTGTGCTAGGCAGTGACTTTCTCAATCTAAGTGTAAAATGAACAATGAGATGAGCCCTGACCACTTTCCGGTAGAATCACCAAGTCTAGGCTGTGTAGGCATTTTCCTTGGAATAGCAGTTTTACTCCGTGAGTCATCTTTCAAACTCTGCTGGCATGTGATGTAGGGATAATGTTTTGGGGTGAAATGAGTGGTGGTTGGAAGTCTAACTGCTGGTAAAAAAGTGAACTGAGAAAGTCTGACTTCTATTTAATTTCCAATTGACAATCCCCACTGTGACCATGCCCATGAAAATTTTAATCAGGAACATATAGCTAATATTTCAAAAATTTTAGGGAAATGTCATTTATCTACACAAGTCACTAAAACATCATTTTTATGCTATAATTATATCTACTCAGTAAAGTTATGTGAGTATTTCCTACTGGTAAAATAGTATTAATATGACTAATCATTGAATACAAATTTAGGTTATGTTTTTTTAAGTTAAATATTTCAAAACGTTCAATCCTTATTAAAAAAATTTAATGAGCATATGATACTAAAATACATTACCAGCATATGCATTAGATTTTCTCTAGACAAGGGTCTGTTTTGAGCTTGAGACTCTCTGTAACTGCACCTTAGTGTAACAACACCTTAGTGTAACTACACCTCGTGTAACTACACCTCGTGTAACTACACCTGAGGGTTCTCAACTGTGGAAACCAGCTGGAGGGCGGAATTTTCACACAGACTGGAAATCTTCCCTCTGCCCCATGGCCACAGTCACTCGTCTAATGGCTAACCACAGGTGCATCAAAATGGACAGCAGGTAGTGTGATTATACGCAGTATGATCTTATTAAAAGATCGTATTTTTTTTGTAATTCACTTATGACTTTGAGCATTGGGTCTGTAAGAGACAAAGTCCTTGACTATTTTGATTTGAAAACTTTCAATTAAATGCCATTTTTAAGAGAAGCTTTGAGAAATAACACATGGTAGAAAATGTGAAAAATAAGAGAAATACTAGGGGAAAAAGTACAATCTCCCACCACCAAGATGTAATCACTGTTAGAATGTGGTATATTTCCCTCAGTCCTATAACTGGTAGGGTATTGAATAAATGAATATTAACGGTTTTTTGTTTAACAAATATTTATGTAGGGCAAATTTGCAGCCAGGCACTATTCTAAATACTGGGAATACTGTGAAGATCAAAATATACCTGCCCATGTCCAACTTTCATTGTAGGGAGTAGAGGGGATACAGAAAAACAAGACAGACACTAAATTGAATGATGTGTTAGAGATAAGGACTAAGTAGAAAAATAAAGACACGAAATCTGGGAAGGGGTGAAATTTTAGGTAGTGTTTCCAGAGAAGTCTTCAATGAGAATACAACTGTGTAGTAATCATTGGTAACTCATTTGATGTGTGAGATTTATAATTTGAAGTTCTTAATGATGCTTTCTTGCTACAGAAAGGATTGACTTTTGCTTCTGTCAGTAGAAGGACTCATTGCCTGAATATATTTCATAACCCAAGCTGATCTGCAGTTGAGCTTTAGTTTTTATTAGAGCTTCTCAAGCTCAGGTTTGACCTGTCCCTTGATTGTCATTCTTCAAAGGCTTCCAACTAAAAGTCTGGGATGTTTACTCATAATGCTTCTTGGTGGATTCTGGACTGTAATTGTTCTTTGAGCCCACGAGTCTGTAAAATCTCTGCTCAGTCTCAGTCTCTCAAACGCGTGTGTATCAGCAAACATTCCAGAGGGAGGGCAGCACTGAATAGTAGGCTCACTTGCCTGTGCATGCCTTTGTAACTTCTTAATTCCTTCAGTGAAATTTCATTTTGTCTATATTTTTCTATTTATCATAAACGCAGGGTCTGTACTGCACCCAGCTGATCTGCCATCAACAGAGGTAAAAACAAACCCTTTCCTTTTCAGTCTATGACTTAATCCTATTGTTGTATCTAGTTTTTTTCCTCTTCACAAGCCGCATGACCAGTCTCCCCCAGAAATTAAATATTGTGGAGGTGCAGAAGACAATTGCTTTAACTGCATGAGGTGTGGGAACAGAGATAAGGACCTGGGGATTTAAATTACTCCTATAACCTATACAAACACTCAACGCGCCTGCTCACTTTATCATTTATAGAAACTGATATTTTACACCTGAGGTTTTGCAGGTGGGTGTAGCTTGAATAAGAGAACTTATTCCTATTTCTTTCTGAGAAGCTTTATCTTGTTTTCATCTCTCTCAGCTGTTAGGTTCCACTTCCTCTTACCTTTTGATCCCAGTACATTGTAATTAAGGGTGTCAAATGTCTCTTACTCTCATCCAAGATGGAATGTGGGTTTTTTTTTTTAACAGTGTAATTGAGATGAATTCACATACCAAGAAACTCACCATTTTTAAGTATAAAATTCAATGAGCTTTAGCAAATTTACAAAGTTGTATGACCATAGCCACAATTTTATTTTAGAACATTTCTAACACCCCCAAAAGATCTCGGTGCTCCCTTGTGGTCACTGCCCCTTGCCACTCCCAAACCAGGTAATCAGTAATGGCGTCTTATTCTTCTCTAGCTGGCTTATGTAATATGTATTCTATTGTTCATTGACCTTGCTTTTTAGTAAATGTCAAGATCAGCATGGCAAAAAGTGATTTATTCTGCTAGTTCGACAATGTAATACCCAAAACATGCCCTGCTTATCCATATGCATGAATTAAAGTAGATGGTTTTTCCTTAGCATGTGAGAAATCTTATTTCCTTCACTAAGTCTTTTATCTAAATGGGAGAATTGACCACAAACACTGTTTTTTGAGACTTTGGCCTACCACACATCAGGTTTCATTTTAGGTGTGTGATTGCAGAAAACAGAGGTTTGCTCTATTCATCCTTTTTACCCATTATTCTAGAGACAAACTAAAATAAATACTACTTTGGGACTGAAATTTGGAGGGGAAGCTTATTCATGTTCCACAGTGAGTGTCTCTGCTAAAATACCCACTACAGTTTAGAGGCAACCTTCCCAGCTAGGCATTTCTTCAATTATTTATTTTCATGTATTGCTACTCCCTACTCTGAATCTGCCAACCAGTGCCTCTGGGTGTGGAGCCTATCTCCGGCCTTGTCCATCACTGCATTATGAGCAGCCTCAGGACCTGGGGGGAGGGGGCTCTGGTGCTCGTTACAATTTGTCTATCCTGATTAAAGCCCTTTTCTGTTTACCAGAAACTTGTCATATTATCCACTGATGTCCTTTCTTCCCATCCTTAGCACACTTATTATCTTTAGCTCCTTTTTTTTCCCTTTCAGGGGATTTTTGACCAATGATGAAGAGGAGGTAAAGATGTACCTATTTTTCCATCCTAAAGTAGAAGCTCTGGCAGAAAACATAGCAATCAAAACTCCCTTTGATTCTCATAAAGGCCTCCTATACTTGAAGGTCATATCTTTATAATATCCTTTATATTTTATTGTTTTTAGCTTTGACATTTAACCGCATGATTCATGTGGAATTTATGTGAGTGTTCTCTAAGATGTGAGGATCTAAAATTTTGTCTTACAAATATATATGAAATTAATCCAGGATCTCTTACAGAATAATTTAACCTTTCTTATTAATTGTATAATCATCTTTTAAATAAATCCAGTTGATATCAGAACATTTTACACCATTTAATTTATCATTTTTCTTGTATCCTATGACATTGTAAAACTCACTCTAGATTTATAATATCTATTAATACTTGGTACACTCATGGTTCAGACTTCAATTCACAAATGTGTTTCTTACAGATGTTTTTTCCTACATTGCTCACATATTCCCCTCCTTCGTGTGGCATGCTGAGTCGGGCCCTTGAAAGAAGCAGAGTGATAGAAAGGATTTCAGACATCATTCAAATCCAACTGCCATCTTTCACCGGGAAGAGACAATGACAGCACATAATGTGATGGTGAATATTTCAGTCAATCACTACAGGAGTCGATGCTAAATCCACAAACACTCGACTCCACTCAGTACTCTTCTCACCATTTCATGAAAACTGACATACTCTCTTTCAAGTGTGTACCAAAACCTTGAAAAAGATTATCTTTTAAGCATGTCTCTGTGTTTCTTTCCTGACACTTCAGGAAAATACACAGAGAATGAAGGCCCTTTATTTGACCAACTTTCATTAAATAAGAGCTCTACTTTAAGAAAAAGAATGGAGCCCTGGCTGGTGTAGCTCAATGGATCGAGCACAGACCTGTGAACCAAAAGATCACAGTTTGATGCCCAGTCAGGGCACATGCCTGGGTTGCAGGCTAGTTCCCAGCAGGGGATGCACAAGAGGCAACCATACATTGATATTTCTCTCCCCCTCTCTTTCCCTTCCCATCTAAAGATAAATAAATAAAATTTAAAAGAAAAAGAATGGAAACTATTGGATATTATGGGACTACAGGTTGTTTCCTCGTGTTGGTGATTAAGCAAAGAGCATTAAAGATCATTTAACAGGTAATTCACTCAGTTCACTGCAGATAATTGACAGCTCTTACTAACAGCATCAGGTAGAAACCCATGGGCCTTCTCTCTATTTGTATAAACAGCATCTAATGAATTGAAAATCTGGGAGTGAATGGTGGGTAAGGAGAGGCATTTGGAAGCAATGAGAATACAGTGTTACAAGCAAGGCCATTTTAATTATCATTTTATTTCAAATAATAAATTTGGCTGGAGAACAAAACATTTCCATTCGTGGTCAGTCTTCAAATGAATATGTTTGCTCCTGACATCACACAGAACCTGCACTGTTTTATTAACCCCAGGACATGGCCCTACTGGTGCCAAACATTCACACTGTCTGACTCCCACTGTTTCTAAATCGATTGTGATCGTATTGTATTTTGTCAGATAGAAGGTGCCACCAGTTACACAAATACCATTATTTTATCTATGGCTAAGAAAGTAAATACTTCTAATAAAACTTCTGTATGTCATCAATTTTAGCATGATTCTTAAACTCATCGTCTCAGATAAATTAAACTCAAATAAATTAAACCATAAAATTTACAAAAATTTTAAAAGAGAAAAATAAAAAATAAGGGGCTAAATTAACCCCTTTATTATTGATGAAGCTATTATCAGAAGTATGCTATATTTGGAATGGTGACTTGTGAGTACTGAACCCCGGAGATCTCAGGCAGCGCCCAGCAGAGCTTAGCACTGCAGGACTCCGTAAGCAGCAGTCCCGCATCATGGGCGGGAAAGAGAATATATAGCCCTTACAGGCAGTTCACTGGTAACGGGAAGGGGAAAGAAGTGAGTCGTGCTATACACACCTAATTTTTTCTCACAAAGTCCCCAAACAGATAAGTCATTCCACCTCCTTTAGGATACAAGCAAAGAGGCAGAGTTGTGAATCATCATGTTTTGTAGAGGAAATATCCCTCAGAATAGACATGTACAATGAGTACTAGTAAAAATTTTGTTTTTCGCCTTTTAGTTCTGCTCCAGTGATGACAGACTCAATTCAGTCCTGGAAAGTTGATTAGAAACCATATTCCAAGGCATTCCAAGATTATTCTGTACGAAAAGAGTAAAATTCAAGTTATGGGAGAAATCTATGAAGGGTATAAAAGCATAGAATATGAGACAAAGGAAATTAACCTCTTTCACTTTAATAGGAAGTTTATATCCCCCTGCCAAAAAGGGCAGATGATTGAGAAAGGCTCACACTGATCTCTGAGAACAAAACCAGAAGTAGAGACTCTGGCTATTCTCCTAAAAGGCTCACACTTTCCAAGCTCCCACTAGTTTCCAAGCCACAAACAGTTGAAACAATCTTCTTTTCTTGCATTTTCCAGGTGCTGCTGGTTGCCTGTCTGTAAGAAAAGCACTGAATCACAGGCACCAGAGAACAGGCAACTGGAAGGCAGAAACCTGACTCAGTTGACATTACCCTGTTTCATTCCTTTGTGTTCTTCCTCTCTTGTTTGCATCAGCCTCTCATCATTTGCCTTAGATCCCAGGTTGTTCTTGTACCCAAGGGCCCACTATTGGCATTTGATGTTTGTTTGGGGCTATCTAGTTTCCACGGACTCCTATACTGCTTTGAGTCCTAAAAAATGGTATAAATATTTTATATGGGTTGGAAACTATCATGAGCTGTAGAACCAGGAAAGGAGAGTTTTGTCTTATCCACAATCTTATAAGTGAAAGAATGGTGTTTTGGCTTCTAGAGACCTCTGAGGTGCCTTCTTACTCTTTTATTCCTTTCTGGGGTTGTTTTCCTTTTCTGTTTTATAGTGAATATTATTGTAGAACTTCACATCGAACATTATATGGAACACAAATAAACACTAATCCCAATTATTTCCACTATGCTCAAACCCCTAGGGACTTGAAATCAATTTTCAATATTAAAATAAAAAGCACGAACCTTCGAAAACAATTTATTAAAAGTTGTTGCAAATAGTAAGAGATACCACATAATGATGTATAATTATTTATCAAATCAAGATCACAGAACTTTTCGTTTAAGATTTTTAGAAAAATGATCTATGATGGTTGAGAGGCAAGGAAAGATTTCAGAGAGAAGAAAATTCCATCCAGCTATTGAAATATGAGCATGAATTAGAAAGGTAGAGTAGGTGGAAGGAGCCGATGAGGAAATTTCCTAGGGTGAGGACCATGAATTTTCTCCTTTTCTTCATCTAAATGCAGCATAGTTCTGTGACCTGTCTTCTTGGTCTTATGTCTCATTTTCCCCATTTACTAAGTACAGGAAGATGGGCATGATACTTTACCTTCGTGTATTTCAGTTTTCTCTGTAAAAGAAATAAGTGTACCTCCCTTATAAGGTTAATATAAAAATTAAATTAATTCATCCAAGAAAAGTGCTAAAAATAATGGTTTTAGAGTAATAAAGTCAATAAGGCATGGTTATTAAACTTACACTGTTTACTAGTTAACTTCTGGTCAGCTTTCAGAGCCAAGCTCAAATATCCATTTTTACATTAAAATGAATTTAATTGATTGGTTTCACTTTTAGCATCTATTACTTTTGTTTTTACATTTGTTTTTATGATTACTTGATTAATGCTTTCCTCCCCTACTTGATTTTAGGCCAAGAACAGGAATTGAATCACTTTTTTGCTCAGAAATATCTTCTCAGTTTATTCGAAGTGAAACAAAAAAAATCCCCACAATCAATAAAGCCTTATGCAAAGAATTTGCCACCTCCCACCCACCTGTAACACCTCTCCCACCTCATCTCTGCCAGTCTCATTTCTGCTTCCTCCACTTCAACATTAAAGGGCCCTCTTGCTGGTCCTTGAACATATCAGGCACATATGTAACACAGCATTTCTACTGGGTTCCCTCATGCTTGCAAATGTTCTTCCCCAAGGTCTCCAAACTACTCACCCCTTCATCTCCTCAGAAATTTATTCAGATATTACCTTCTCAGGCTAGCCTTCATCTAGTCACTTTATTTTAAAAATACAACCTGCAATCACTTCTTGGCCTCTTGGCTAAGAGGAAGTGTAGTATCTGTTCTTATCCGTTTAAAAATACCACCTGCAAAATGTGCTATATCCCTTTCACTGTTTTTTTCTATGATATCTATCTGTATCTAATGTTGTATATGTTTAATTAATTATTGTGTCTGTCTGCTCAGTCTTCCTTATAGTTTGCATAGCTCATGGAACCGAGAAACTTTGCTTCTTGTATCCCTGGGGTCTAAAGTGTGTCTGATACATTTTAGATGTTTAATAAATATTTAGAGAACCATGGAAGCTACTGCTGCATTAGCAGGGTACCTAACAGTTCTGTAGGTCTTCAAGAGTCTTTCATGAATTGAAAAACTGAATAAGTTGAATTACATACATTGATTGAGCTGAAAAGTAAATACAATTCATGATGAATTGAATGAGTTGAATTGAGTTCATAAACTGAATGAATCAAAGAACTGAGAGAATTGAATGAGTAAACTCACTTGAGTCTTCAAGAATATGAAGGACTCAGATATATGGAAATATGAAGGTGAAATCAGACACAGAAGATCTAGGTTTGAGCAGAAACATGTTTTTAGTGCAACTCTAGGCAAGGGTATTAATATTTCCAAGTTTCATATCTTCATTATTTGTCTTGGAAATGAAACCGGCAAGTAAATGTCAAAGCACTCTATATTCTACTAGCAGACATCGCTATTGCTACCTGTTCCCTTTATTTGCAGCTCTTTTTCGAAGCAGTTTTAGAACAATATTGGAAAGATATTGGTGCACAAAATCTGAGGTGATGTATTTATTTTTGCAACCTTGTAATAGCCGACTTTATAAGCAATACTTGTCTGATATCTAGCTCAATTAGCATTGCAAAATACCTGCCTGTTCTACTACCCTTTATTGCTTTTAATGTGGTGGTTAATCGTATATGTCAATTTGACTGGATCAGATAGTTGAATCAGATAGGTGTTCAGATAGTTGGCTAAACGTTATTTCTGATTTTGTCTGTGAGTGTGTTTCCAAATGAGATTATCATAGAATCAGTAAACTAAATAAAGCAGATTGCCTACTGCAATGTGGGTAGACATAATCCAATTTGTTGAGGGCCTCAGTGGAACAGAAAGGTGAAAAAAAGTTCACTCTCTGTGCCTGACACTTGAACTGGGACATCGGTTTTCTCCTGCCCTTGGACTGGGATTTACATGATCAAATCCCTTGCCTCCCTTTGTTCTCAGGCCTCCATACTTGGACTGAAACTTATACTATCAGCTTTCCTGGGCTTCTAGTTTGCAGATGACATATTGTTACATTTCTCAGCCTTTATAATCATATGAACCAATTGTTTAAATAAATCTATTCCTATATACATGTGTACATACATATGTATAATTTACATTACTATATCTATTCCTATGCATTTATTTGCCCATCTATTCCCCATTAGTTCTCTTTCTCTGGAAAACCCTGACTAATCTACCATTATTACAAAAAACTTACAACCCATAAAAAGCTGTTAGAAGAGTAAACTTGCAAATGTGCATATGTGCCAATGAGAAGATGATGGACCTAGGAGGCTCATGGAGACCTTAATTCTTATTTGAAGTTGTCATTACTTGTGACATACAGCTCCCACTTATGAAACACTAAAAAAACAAACATACGAAAATGCCCAGGATCTATAGACAACTGAAAGGCTATTTCAGAGCCCATCTTCATATTAAGTATTAACTTGGAAGACAAAAAATTTACTATCTAACACTTAGGGAGAATGGAAAGTGAAATAAAGAGAAAATGCTGATTATTACTAGGCAGACTTTATCAGTAGTGAAAATATTAGGAGGCTATAATAGTACCTAACCCTAGAGTACTGACAGAACAGAGACCAGTACTAGATTAACTCCAGACAATGATGCCCTCAAGTGGAAATAAAAGAAAGAAAAGATATTTAGAGAAACAAATAAATGGCAACATAATATATACTATTTTAATGGAATAAAAGACTCAAGACTATTAATATGTAAATTCTCCACAAAATTATCTACAAATTAAAACCCTGCTAGTCAAATCCAGAAGGATGTTTTAAAGATGAGGAGCAGATTACAAAATTTACTGTAAATGCAAAAAAAAAAAAACACAAAAACTAGAATAGCCCAAACATTTTGAAATAAAAAATAATAATAAAGTTACAGAACTCACACAATGCTCCAAGATTTCCTATAAAACTGCAGCAAAGGCAGTGTGGTACAGATGGAAGAGATGGCACAAAGGTCAACAGGACTGGAATGAAATCCTTTAACTAGACCTAAACAAATGTAACTAAGTTTTTCATGCTTTTTCAAAAGATTCTATTTATTTATTTTTAGAGCAAGGGCAAGGTAGGGAGAGAAAGAGGGAGAGACACATCAATGTGTTGTTGCCTCTGGAGTGCCCCCTACTGGGGACCTGGCCCGCAACCCAGGCATATGCCCTGCAATGGGAATTGAATTCTCAACCCTTTGGTTCGCAGTCCAGCACTCAATCCACTAATTTATACCAGCCAGGAATAATTTTTGAAAATGGTACAAAGACAGTTTTATACCCCCCCAAAAATCTGTTAAACAAATGGTGCTGGAGCACCCATATGTAAAAAATAAGACTATCTATACCTCATAAAATACATAACAAAATATATCAAAGCCAATCATATATCTGAGTATAAAATGGAGTATAATTAGAAAATATTTTAGAAAAAAGGAGAAAATATGTGTAATATTGGGTAAGCAGTGAGCTCTTTGAACATTAATAGCATTACCCATATAAAAATAACATAATACATCAGAAGTCATCATCCTTTTACTCTGTAAAAGACACAATAAAGAGAAATAAGCACTATGAAAACTAAAAACTAAAAAAGCGGGTCAATTTTTTTTTATTGATGTTCAAGTACAGTTGTCTCCATTTGCCTCCCACCACTCCCCCCACCCCAGTCATCCCCACCTCCCTCCTTTGAACCCAAACCCCCTTGGTTTTGTCCATGTGTCCTTTATAGTTGTTCTTGAAAACCCTTCCCCCTTTTCCCTCCATTATTTCCTCCCACATCCCCTCTGATTACTGTCAGTTTGTTCTTAATTTTCAATTTCAATGTCTCTGGTTATGTTTTACTCACTTGTTTGTTTTGTTGATTAGGTTCCACATCTAGGTGAGATTATATGGTATTTGAATAGATAAAAATCTAAATCTATGGGAGGAAATGTACAAAATGAGCCTAAAACAATGTAAAGTTTCAGAAAGTATGGAAATTCTTAATATTTTTAAGTGCATTGATGAGGTGTGTCAAAGAAACAAAGGAACCAACCAAAAGAGCTCTCAATGGCCAAAGCTCTCAATGGCCAAAGCTGGAAACATCTGAGCAACAAAATAAACCAAGTAGTATCGGTTGATAACCTGAAGTTTAAAATAAATATCCATGATATCTATGTGCCCATACTAAATAAATTATTGAAAAAATTATTAAAAAATGGTTAGAAAGAGACAAATCTTCCATGACAAAAAATTCTGAATATTTTAAGAGAGATTCTGACCTCAAAGAGAAGAGCATCATTTGCCACTTCTGTGTCAGCTGTGCATAGTGACCTCCTTCTAAAGAATGCAATGCAGAAAAGCAAAGTGAACAGAGGAAAATTTACTTTGGAGTAAAATGACAAACACAACCTTAGTCACATGATCAAGGTCAACATCCACAGTCATGGATCAGGTTGGTACTACCTTTGATATGATTTGATGAAAACAGCACTTTAAATCTCTGGTTTCCCCCACCCCATTCATAAGCTCATCATAGCCAAACATCAGACAAATTCAAATAGGGGAGTATTTTATAAAATACACAACCAGTACTCCAGAAACTGTCAAGATCATCAATTAAAAGGAAAGTCTGGGTGACTATCACAGACAAAGAAAGACATGACAACTAAATGTAATATGTCATCTTGGATGGAATCCTGTAAAGAAAAATGATAGAGGAAAACTGAGGAAATCTTCCCTGGCTGGTGTGGATCAGTGGGTTGAGTGCCTGCCTGCAAACCAAAAGGTATCTGGTTCTATTCGCAGTCAGGCACATGTCTGGGTTGTGGGCCAGGTCCCCAGTGGGAGGTGCCCAAGAGGCAACCCAAGAGGCAATCCCTCTCTTCCCCTCTGTCTAAAAATAAATAAAAAAAATATTTTTAAAGAACTAAGGAAATCTTAAATTGTTGACTTTAGTTAATAATAATATGTAGATATTGGTTCATTAATTATAACATGTACCATACTCATTTAAGATGTTAATAACAGGTGAAATTATGAGGGGTATAAGAGAGCTCTTAATACTACCTTCTTAATTTTCCTGTACATCAAGAACTGTTCTTAAAAATAAAGCCCATTTTTAACATAAAAGCAACAGTTATATATGGACACTTTACCCAAAAATATACAGTGTCTAACAGAAGTAATGACTGCTTGATTGTGGTTGGTAGGGTGGTAATATGGGTGTAATAATTTAGTTTTAGTTTGAACATTTCACCTAAAATATCATATGGTGTGCTTGAATGCGATATTGCTATGTTACAGAATTACATGTTTATCATTTTTAATAAAAGATTTTATAATAAAAAAGGCAGTTATTTGTGCCAGACCCTGTGTATGGAAGGGAATTAAGCACCTGAAAAGATTCTCAATATAATTAACTATTAGGAAAATACAAACTAAAATCACAGTGAGATACTACTATACATCTCTTAGAATGTCAAAGAAAGAGAGGGGAAGAGAGTGACAGACAGAGGAAAAGAGAGGAAAATAAAGGAATGGAAAGAAAAGAAAAGGCAAGGAATGACAGGGAAAGAAAAGAAGAAAACTTTTAAAAACCTGACAGTACCAAAAAATGGGGAGGTAATGGAGCAACCGGAGCACTCATACATCGTTTGAGAGAGCAAAATGGCTCAGCCCACCTGGCTGTTTGCAATTTCCCATCAAATTAAAAATTCATTTACCACATGATTCAGCACTCAATCCTACCTATACACTCAAAACACATGAAAATGTATTTTTGCATATATGTTTATAGCATCTTTAGACATACAGTTGACCTTGGTATCCCTGAGTTTCCCATCTGTTGATTCAACCAACTGCACATGCGGAGTGTCAACTGTGTGCACTGCTCTACAGCATTTATAGAAGGGACTTGAGCACACTTGAATTTGGGTATCTGTGAGTGCCCCGGAACTAATTTTTCACAGATACCCAGGGATGACCATAACTAGTAAAAATTGGAAACAAACCCAAATGCCCTTCGATTGATGATAAACGAATGATAGAAATGCAATTCAAGAGTAAAAGGAAGATATTAGTGATACATACAGAAACATGAGTGAGTCTTAAATGTGATATACAAAATAAAAAAGACAAATTCAAAAGCTCCATTCTGTGGAGAGATGGGTTAAATACAAAGGACAACACAAGATGATGGTCGGAGGGTAATGGAACAGATCTATATCTTGACCGTGGGTAGTTGTTGTACAATTTTAAATTTGCCAAAATTTAGAGAACTGCCCACCAAGAAGAGTGATATGTACATTATGGAAATTAAAATCTAAAAATCAAAGAAAACACATTTCAGTTTTGCAATTCCTATAAAAGTTCCTTTCGTTCTACTCAAAAATGAGCACAATTTAGAATGACCTTAGTGTGAATAAAATAAGCCTCTCAGAACCAGTTTCCATGAAATGTAACACTCTCTCCTCTTTTTCATAACACAGTGATAAACTGTGTACATTTATGCACTCATATCTTTACATATTTAATTAATTTTCACTCCAATAGTATTTTTACTTTTGAAAATTTATAGAATAACCTCATCTTGATATTTCTATTCATAGACAAAAATTAAATATTTTTAAGTGGAAAAAGTCTTGTGGATGTTCTTGATTTCTTTGCTGTCTTATACAAACTTAAATACATTTTATTGTGACACTCCTGAGTCTGTACCCACACTGAAACATATGTGTAAGTTAATATATATTGTATTGTCCTAATTTTGTATCATTCTTATTTATTCTATGGATATTTTTCTCTAAGGTAATATAGAACTTATTTATAATCTTTTTCTTTCAGAAAAAATAATACCTATTCGTTATGCTAATCCCACAAATTGTGCTATTAATCACATCTATAAATTTTAATTTATTTCCAAATGCAAAACTTTGAAAATTAAATTAGAACTAGAGGTTCTGCTGCACTAAGAGGTAAAACTCTATTCAAACTTTGAAACTGACTGGAAAAGGAGGCCTAGTGAACTCAGAAATCATTCAGTTTATCAGAGAAGATAGGGATGTGTTGCTGACCTACCTATTTGTCATCGACGTGCGATGATTAGGATAAATAAAGAATGTTCTTCTAAAGAACGCCCTGGGTCAAAGCTGACTAATCATTCAGAATGTTTCTTTCCCCCCTTTTTTCTTACCAAAGGAAATCAAGTTTTACACAAGTTCCTAGCTACCTGACTTAAAGACTGTATTTCCCAACTTTTGTTGTAGTTTGTCATGGACTCGGCACTAGTTTATGATAACAAAGTATAAGTGAGATTCCTTAGGGAAGCATTTTTAAAGAGAGTGGCATTCCCTTTCTCTGTCCTTTCTCCTTCCTGATGGCTAGATTCAGGACATAATGACTGGAGCCCAACGGGCCATCTAGGACCATGAGTAGGAAGCCCAAGCTAAAGATCACAGGTCAACAGAATAATGCAATTTCAGTAAACTTCTTGTGTAACAGAACAGAGTAAATAGTTTGTGCTTTGCAGGCTGTACTGTCTTTGTGTTAGCTCCTCAACTGCTATGTAACACCTGAATCCCATCCAGGGACTTGGGAATGGCTGCAAAACCTATAAAACTGAATTTACAGATACAGGCAACCATAGGCAATAGTTCGTGGACCTCTGGAATAGAAGAAGCCTGGATTTCTAAAACAACAGAATGTCATTCAAGTCCTGGACATACTTCTGTCATTCTTCATGGCAGAAAAATGAAAGTCTCTGTTGTTAAATACATTTTTTTAAAAAGTTTTCATTACATTTGTGAAAATAAAATCTATCTAGGACTGTAAAAGAGTTCAGCCACTATGAATTTCAAAAAAAGGTGCTACCAAAAATGACTACCAAATATTGCGGTCTCTTTAAGAGTAATTCTATTACCCACCTCACACACGGTCATGAAGAACAATATCCTCCCAGAGAGCAGACTCGAATTCTTGCAATGGGTTTTGCATCAGTCTCAGAGCGGAGAATCCTTGTTACAGTTCTCTAAGGATATGGGGTATGTTACAAATTGTTAAAATCTTAAACTCTTCACTTCTTTTCTAAATGAGTTTAATTTAAATTATTTTAATTATGGTTCTTCCTATTTCCCGTGTGGCCTAGATATAGGAAAATAAACAGTGCACATCACCCAAAGATCCCAGACTTGGAGCTGAACATAAACTAGTACTGTCTCTGAGAAAACAAGGTGAGTACACTTTTAGTGGTACATGAAGTAGTTTTATTGTGTCAGATGTGTTCATTTTTAATGTATCTTATGGTAAACGACATGTAATTTTTGTGTTACCAAGGCATGGAATGTAGTGGAAACTGTTAATGTCTTCTGCCTGATATGCTTTCTACTTTCTACTGGTAACAGTGTCTTGATTTTTCATTACAGAATGGCCATTGCCTCACTTTTGTTTCTTAGGTTATGGAGGAACAGGTGTTATTTTCATACCCAGAGTTCTGTACTGTAGAGACTTGACAGGTTTCCTGTGTATATTATGAGTATGTGACCCAAGTGGAAATACAGGATCCCAGTCAAGGAGTGTTTTTACTAGAATCATTAGGAAAATAGTCTTTAACTGTGATTACATCATTAGGGAGAATCTACATAAGAATAAAGACAGAAGGCAAAGCTTATAGGAGTGTTGAGAATGCCCTATGTCCTTAAGGCATTATTTGAACATCTAGACCTAGATATGACTGTAAAAAGTCTTCTCTGCACTTAGAAGTAAGGCTAGCCACATTTGGCTTAAGACATTTTCTAGTGGATTACAATAAATTGAATACACACAGAGAATGATTCTAGTAGTACTTCATTTTTAGAAATTTTTAAAAAATAGTTGTATTATTTTGCATGTTTAGAATTACTTTCTGCTCCTTTCATTATGCATGATTTTTTTTATGCTACTTCCATTCTTTTCTTGCTCTCCCATTCTCTCTCAATGTTCGAAATCCTCCATAATTGGGGTAAATAAACCCTTCCTGGGCAAACAAAGTGGCTGTATTCTCATGGCATGCCCTCCCTTTCTATTTGGCTCCCACAAAAACACTCCTCACATCTCAGATAGGTGGGCTGGATGATGAAAACTTAAATAAGCCATTCAGTGACCCAGTAGCCTAAGGGAAGGTAGGAGAGAGCCAAGTCCTTGGTAATGCCAGAGATAATATTTTCCCACTATAGTTTTGTCTCTGTCTTTCATGAAAGAACTGTGCCAGGGGCTAAATATCTGTACCCAACCTTTAATATGACCTCTGCTCCATGCCAGGTACACATTTTGGCAATGCCAAAAGATTACCACTGCTGCTTCTCACTTGGCAGTGACCATGTCCAGGTGCATTGACTGGTCTCTACTCTTTTCACTCACCCTAGGAACCTCAGGCCTCCCAGTGCTATAACTTTCTAATGTTGCAAAGCTGTCGCCACATACTTATGTTCGATACAAGGATCTTCCCTTACTATTTTCTATCCCTGTATATATTTCCCTCCAGTTTTAAAGAGCACACCAAAGTGGGCCACTTCCTTTTAATTCCTGGCAATCCTATACTGTATGTCCATGTCAACTCTTGGTGTCTTTATTCAACAGTGTCCCATTAATATTATATTTAATAGAAACTGCTTCAAATATATTGTATGTGGAAAGCATCTTTCTCTAATACTCAACACAGTTTTAAGAAAGCACTTCTCCATTTCTAAATTATAATTTGGTAAGTGAAGGCGCTGGATGGGTGTATTTTGAAGTTTGTATTCCTTTTCACATCACAGTTAGAGGTTCCTATTCACAAAAATAAAATTACTGACTACTAGGGAACAACACCACATCTTCTGAATTCACTAATATGTAACAATTCAGAATTACCTTTTTTCTTTCATTCAGTTGGCCAACCTGATCTCTTATTCAAATGTCTCTCTGTTAGGATTTGCTTTTTAATATTAAAATGATTTTAGTCTTGATTTGTCTTAGCTACAATATTTACTTTCTTCAAATCATTTTTGTTATAAAATTGTATCCTAATATCTCTGCCAGAAGAGCTTCATGAAATATAGCAAGGACTTTTCTGAAATGTCTTCAGTAACACGCTCTTATCTTTAAAAAAAAATCCTGTTAAAGATATTATATTAAATTTTCTAAACTTTTCTGTTTTTTTTTTAATTTTCTGATCAACTTTATTTTTTATTTTTACTTGAATTTATTGGGGTGACATTGGCTAATAAAGTCATGTAGGTTTCAGGCACACTGTTCTATAATGCATCATCTGTATGTTGTATTGTGTGTTCACCACCCCAAGTCAGGTCTCCGCCCATCACCATTTGTGCCTCCATTCCCTCTTCTACCTTCCCCACCCCCTTTTCTAGTTTTTATATCAAATTAAGTGATTAAAATATTGCAAATTTTATCCTGTCCCAATAGTCTTAAGAAGGAACTGGTACACCGAAATCTCAAGTGGAATTTGGGTGCTTAAAAATTCCACAGAATGTATCCAACTTCTTTGAGAGTATCGTGTGTTTTCTCTAAAATCTATCTCTTCAAATCTTAAACCTATGCTTTTGAGAATGAGAATGTTTGATTTCCTCTTCAATTCTCCAAGCTGCAAAATAGCACAGCATTCCCTCTTTAACAGTAACCCTTTCTTTTCCTTCCACACCCAACACTCTCCTAAGTATCTCTTACTTTGGAAGGCTTTCATTTCCCCACCCTGGAAAGGACTCAAGGACCTGCTCTCCTGCCTCTGTCCCGTCATGACACTCTATCCCTAACTCCATCATACTATGTATTATATTGTAAAGTTAATGCTGAGTAATTTGTCTGTCTTCCCCAAAAGACTTCAATGCAAGAAATACTGTATGTCTTTCATGTGTCCATCCTAAATATTAGAGTTCCTGGTAATAGATCTGTTTCGAATGAAAACCAAAAGGAAGAAATTAAGTAATTGTGTTGCATTTGCAGTCTGATAAGTGAGACTTATTCAAAGTTAGTGGAAAGTAAAGAGCAAAATAATGTCATTCTGAAATATTCTTTAAAAATATTTAAAATCTGACACAAGTCTCTATCACATCTTTGATTATTGAATAATATTAAAGAACAGGCTCAGCAAGTGAGTGAACATGCACATTCTCAGGGACAAGAAAAATTTACATCAATTCCAGAACGGAGAGCTCCATCAGAAATGGAAACAGGAACAGTGAGATTTTTTGAATGCAGAAGCACTACCAAAGGAAGCAGTAATAGATGTGGAAATCATGTGTTTGTAACCACAGAGTACTGGGAAGTGTCAAAGACTGCATAGTCAAGGGAGACAAATGTGATGTAGCCAATTATTACTTAAAGTACATTCTTCCCACTTCTACAGAAAGACAAGGCAGTGTTATCTGCAATCAGCTCAGGAGCAGTGACAGCTTGACACCAGTGAAATTCATCGGCTGGAAGCAGTGGCAAAACAGTGATCAAGTAAATGGATTCTCAAGAAAATCTAAGGGCTCAGATGAGAAGGAGAATAAGGAGCTCAGGGGCTGGCCAGGGACCAAGCAGTGAAAGCATGAGGGTAGATGAGAGTCAGATCGGGCTGCGCAGCAGAAAGATCAGTAGCTTTCAAAAATCAAAATAGAAGCAAAGACAAAGGATGAGAGAAGTGAACTAACATGTGCCTGAGCTTTAGAGTTCAAAGAGCCCTGGGCCGGGCGCTGGCCGACTAGGGTTTTAATCCCTGTCGCACCACTAACATCCCATGTGATTTTGACAAGTCAGTGGCCTTCTTTGCTCTCAGGTCTGTAAAACAAAAATGTTTCCTTAGATGACAGCTAAACCATTAGTTACAGACAGTTTTCCTTGTCTGACTATCCCTCACGTGGACACGAGCCCACCATGTTCCTAATATCTCAAAGCGCCGCCTCTGACTGCAATTCCTGGCCCATAGTAGGTTTTGAATGAAGGTTATGAGTAAGGAATATGACAAATAATTAGCTTTATTCTCTATGTTTGAAAGTTAATAAAATAAGGTTATATGTTTGGCTAACCCTCTGTTTAACATGGTTTGACTAAGAGTTCAGAGAGCTATTCTTCTAGCAGCTGGGCAGGGAGAGTTTAGCTAGAAATTTCTGAAGCATAAAGAAACTCGTGTTTACTGAACCAGCACCCTGTAGCTGGCAAGCAAATGTCATTCTGGATGGTAACAGATGTTGGTTCAGGGGGTAAAGTTGAAAGGAACAGTGCTTCTTGCTAGGCTTGTCTGTATGAACTGAGGGAGCATTAGAGGAGGGGAAGAAGCTGCCCTCGAGCCTGGAGCCTGAACAACGTTCTAGTCCTCTTTTTCCTAAGGAGCCCAGAATTAGTTCTTTATCCTTTTATGATAGTCAGTAAATAAAATGGTGCCATGAGTCCTACTCTGCACTTGTTCTGCTGCTTGCTCACAGCCATGCCCTGGGTGCCTCACTGTAATACCACCCCATCTTAGCCTACTTCATGTAAACATTAAACCTTCATTGTTGCTACTACCATAGTGTTTGAATATAGCAATTAATACTAGGTAGCATGCATAGTAACTAACGCTTAGTAGGCACTCAATAAATGACAACTAGTATTATAAAGGAATATGCAAGAAGCATTTTGTCAAAGAAGGAAATTAAATCTCACAGAGATTAGGAGCTTTACTTCATGTTGCCAGTATTGTCACTCCCAACACACATTCTATCTCTGCATAAGTGGTTTTATTACAAATATATATAAATGCCCTTTAAGGGTCTTGATAAACTTCATCAATAATTTCTATTACATCAATAGAAAGACTTTTTTGTGACAAGACAAAGTTGTATCTGTTGCAAAGTCTAAATTAATACCCACCACTTTAATATCAGACCACACGGTAAATTCTGGATTGAATTCCGTGGATGGCTGTGCAGATGAACTCAAGCCAATCCTTCTTCCCAGTTCTGGAATGAAGGCCCCTCCTCCGTGAGGAGAGGGGAGGAGAAATCCGAGTGTCCTCTCCTCTGGAAAAGGAGATGGCAGTGGTACACGATTCTTTGTAAGTGGTCTCCTGACACATCCTTGTCTTTTCTAACCTTCAGTGCATTCCACAGAGGACTGCAAAACCAATCTTCCCAAACACAGTGTAGATCTTGAGTGTTTCTGCTCAATATCTTGAACAGCTCTTCAGAGCTGAATAAACTTTTAACTCATGGAATTAAAGATTGACTTACAGTTGACTGTCCTCAGGGGTTTATTTTCCCCACCAATTGTCTAGTACAGGAGTCCGTCTGTGTGTTTATCCCATTGTCTAGGCTTCACTGAAATGCTACGAAGGTCACAAAACCTACTACCCACTCTGTTTACACTCTGTCCTGTTCCTTAGACTGTCTTCGTGTTTATTTGAAGTCTGTCTCCTTGCTGTTGCTGGAGAGACACACAAAATAAATCAGATTCCTTTTCCATACATAACAGATCAATATTTTGGACCACTCAAACCTAAACCTCATTTCTCCTTTTAATTCAGACATTTATTCAGCTGACTTCTATTTCTTCAGAACTTACCCACACTTTCAGATCTCCTTCTAATGTGGCTCTTTCCATAATCCTCAGTTTCTACTCTCATAGAGTCCTTCCCTCAAGACCTTTACCCTGTGAATAGAGCACCTCACTTTGTAAATCTTTCTCCAATGCGGCTTACTACTTTATACCTCTACTTATAGCAATTTTTTTTAAATGTGTGCAATGCAACAATATTTTCACAAATTGTTCATAGGGGTTAGAGCTGGGAAAAAAAGATACATAAAACAATGAACACTCATTTTAATATATAAATGGGTATGAGTTACACAGCATTCTCAGAGGACCCAGAGGAGTTTCAATTTGTTAATTTTCAGAGATGAATGAGAAGTATGCTGTGTATTTTTCTAATCTAATTTGACCATAGAATTTTGCATTTCATGAGATTAGATTTCTCATGACAGGTTCTTTGGAATATGTTGACTAATAGTTATTTATAACAATGCTCATCTCTCTTACTGGAATAGGAAATTCTTAATGGCCTAGTACATGTCTAATATATCTTCATAACTGCCACAGAGACTTCCACACAGCCAAGTACATGGTACCTGTAAAAATGTTTGACTAATCAGGTAAAATAATAAATTAACAACCTACAGGTGTCTTCCATTTTGTTGAGATCTTCTTGAGGCATTAAATTTTCTTCTTGTTATAAAATTTTTATGGAAATAAAATTAATTCTTCTCTTTCTAAACCCTAAATTCTTTGTTATTTTCTCATTGTCTTTTTCTTCTCATTGATTCTTTCTTATTTATTACCAGTTAAATATAACAAATTTTTGAGTACTCACTATCACCGGTAGATGCACTCCATAATTTGTGTGAGTTACTACCCATGTACCCTCAATAATTCTATGGAATAGGGATTATCATCCTAAAAGAAAGATGGAAAAAAATAGATTCAGAGAACTTAAATGAATTCCCAAGGGTATTAAAAATAACATGAGCAGAACACAAACCACAAGATAACTGAGTCCAAATCTCATGCAACCTCCTGCTCAACCATTCCTCTGAAGGACGTAATTACTCTTTTCATGGAACATGGGTACCTAATAAAATATAAGACCAATGCCTTCATATGTATAAATACTGGTATTCTGGATCATCAAATAGTGATAGGTAAAATCAAAGATGCTACTAAGATATTCCTTCCAACTTCCTAGTCTGTTTTTCATTTCTAATTTTCTCCAGACACTAGATTCAAGGTCATGTAGAATCATGTGGAATTGTATGAATGAAGAAACTTGTCTGCCAAATTTGCTTCTATAGGTTGCCAGATATTCCTGGATAAATGGTAGACACTTTAGGAGCTGCATTACATCTGCCACCAGATCAACTTTTCAATTACTTGCAAATTTCTTGTTGTGCAAGAAGTCTCTAGTTTATAAACTCTTTAAAACACTCACTCTTGCAACTTATGGATAGCATATAAATCATAATTGTAAATGGTTAATAAAATGATTAGAATTTAGTTAACAAAGCTCTTGACAGTATTTATTCTTAAATCTTATGAAGGGCCAGTTAACTCATAATTATAAATATCAGTTATTTTTCTTTTGCTTATACAAAGGTGTTTCACACCCATTTATACTATTAGTTCTCATATTGGAGAACTAGAGCCCAGAGCCAGTGGCATGTCAGCAGGGCCAGAAAAAGAGATGACAGAACAGTTGAAGTAGAGTCAGGTTTCCCAAGTCTATGCACTTTCAGTAACTAACCCTCTGGAAAGGACTGGAGTTAGAGATGTGGAGAGGACATTTGATTTACGCTACTATAGTGTGGAAAAAATTAAATTAAATGGCTTCTTTCAATATGAATGAAATACTCTATAATTATTTCATAGTAAATAAATCAAATCAAATATCAAATAAATATTTGATTTATTAGAACCTTATATCAACTATTCAAAATTCAAATCACATATGACAGAAATGGTGTTTGAGATCTGAGAAGAGAAAATGACAGTGATTTTGTCATACAAGTAAACTATGCTGAGAAATGTGTTCCTAGGCTATTCTTTTAGTATAAAAGACCATGTTTTCTACCTGTTGATATGACTTCTCTGTTCATAAAAGAATAGCTCTGGGTATATATAGCACTTGACCCAAAAGTGACCGATTTATAGACTAAGCTATAAAATATAAGATTATTTGAAGTGACAGCTTTGCCCAAAAGCCAAGATAGTGACTAAGTCAAAAAATTAATTTATTTCTGGTCATGTATACAAATGTGAGTCACTACATCAGGCATCTATTGCTTCCATAATATTGCATAACAACACTGTTTTCTAAAATTTAAATATTATTTTGATGGCAGGATACAACACACTGACACTAAGATAAATGAAAAGCAGCTCTGAGTGAGAGAATAACACCGGGCAGGGCCACAAAGGGGTTTGCACCCAGAGTCAGAGTAACAGAAGCTGGAGCTGTAGGGACCAATGTGCATGGCAAATGGGGTGCAGTTAGCTGGGTTTCTCAGACTCCCTGTGTACTAGCTAATTTGAGCAGTTTTCACAGGCTCTGGAAAATGAGGCTGTTCCTAGTTGTCCAGTGTCTGGTCCCCAAGTTATTAGAGTGGCATCACAGAGGCACCCAAGAGTGTGAGAGCCTGATGAGGGTAGTGGTTAGAGCTTGGACTTAATCAGCAGCTCCAGAAGAGGAACTGACTTGCCTTCAGCCAGCTGCTCAAACCTAGGTCAAGACAGCATGAAAGGGGAAATGAAGAAAGAAAATAATAGAAAGGAAAGACAGAAAGAAGAAAACGATATGGTGTGTATATGTGTGTGTGTGTGTGTATACCTACATTGTGACAACCAACTCTAAAATATCACCGCGTTGAAACAATGAGCATTTATCTCCTGCTCACGCAACTGAGGTTTAGCTTTAGAGTAGTTCTGCTAATCTTGCCTGAGCTCTGCTTGGCATGAGTTTGCCTGAGGTCTGCTCTATATATATTTCATTCTTTGAGAACCTTAAGTACACCCAGGACGCATTCTTCTCATGGCAAGAGCAGAAGCACAGGAGAGAAGGTTCAATTATGTAGGTATACTTGAAGCTACTGTTTGCATTGTATCCACCAACATCTCATTAGTCCCCAGTCGTTTCACAGCCAAGCCCAAAGTCAAAGGGTGGGAAGTGTTCACCCTGCCTCTTGTGGTAATAATTGAAAAATCACATGGCAAAGGGTCTGGATAGAGAGGGTAGGAATCGGGGACCTAATTCAATCTAACAAATACAAAGAGAGAGAATGGGGAAGAACAGAGATTGATGTTAGAGTTGGTGATTGGCGACAAGGGTGAGGGCAGGATTAGTGAGATGCCAAAGTTCATCAGTCAATGTTCACACAGAAACACCCATAGAGGGATTACAGCATCTCCTGCGGAGGCGACAAGGTCACACTCCCCAGTCACAGTGCATCCTGTATGACCTTCCAGATCCAGGCTTCCTGATGCCCTGCCATACATAATGCTTGGCATTATTATCTTTCTCAGGTATCCTGATGAACAATTCTAAGCACAACCTTCCCGTCTCCGTATTTCTAAGTGTATCTTTCCTTATTAAAGAGTGCAGTTGATACAACCCTGTGATTCTATATTTGAGCTCGAATCTAAGCCCCTGTTTTGAGGAAATAGGATGATGGAGAAGAAGACAAATCACATTTGAGGGTCACTCTTTTTCTGTTTCTCCTGTGTATTTCTTCTTCATTACTCTTGACAACCTGTCAGTCAATGCTGCCAGCCGTTCCTACTTCACTGCCCTGTCCATTTATTTTCCTTTCTGCTCATCCCTTCATCTCTTGCTCCTCGTTTCCATCTCTCTGTGTTTCTAGGTCATTCTTTACCACTTTTGCTAACTTTCCCATGTCTTTACCCCTCATCTACTCCATTCTAGCTCCTCACTTTCCCAGATATTTTCCGACACCATTTAGTTTTTCTTACCTTTCACCTCCTTCCTTCCTAAAGGGCCCCCCTAAAAAGTTAAGCTGCTAGGAAAATGTCATTAGAGTTGCTGTTAAATTTTTCACTTTTTCAATATTATAAATACTTAAAAGATTTGGTAGAGACAGTTTTTGTGCCCTCAAATATGGATGGACCATTCAGTCTCTGCCCAAATCTGGCCATTTATCATCAAGAGAAATGAATGTCCCTGAAACTTCTACTTAACCGGATTACAGGTCTGTAAGCTGCAGGTACTGTAGGGAACACTTTAAATCACTACAAATTTTGAAGTATGTGGCTGGGAAGGAAGGGTCAAAACCATCCTAATTTCCCAGGTGAGTATTAGCATCACAGAAAAAAAGGATCAAACAAAAGTGATTATGACCTGAATTGGTCTTCAGGGCCATGTTGCAGAGAATCAGCCTAGCTTCAGAAATAAAAGTAACTCTCACCACGGCTGTGTATTTTCCAGGAAGGCAGTGTCTTCCTGTTACTGGCTGCTCTTGCAGAGAGAACAAGCTTTTATTATCCCGCTGGCCCAGAGACTTTTCATATTCCGTCTCCCAGGCAAGCTACGGCTCTTTCTGCTATAACAGAACCCTGTAATTACTGTTATTAATCTTAAAATCATGGGCTCTAATTTCAAAGACTTCTTATAACCTGGAAGTCTTTCAAAACATAATAGCATCAAAAATAAATC
>PVKM010008225.1:0-39459 GCA_004027735.1 Carollia perspicillata
CCTGAGAACCTCACGACGGCTTCTCATTTCAGAGCCCTTGTTCTCGCTCTTCCCTTCTGGAATCACCTGTCCAAAATTGGCTCCTTGATGGCATGTTTGTACAATTCAAGACTCAGCTTATAAGGCACCTCACTGGGAAGTCTTTCCTCACTAGCCTGCCTAAGACAACCTTTGTCAGTTACTCTTGAATACTGTGCTTTGCTTCTACCATATCTGAAATGACCTAGTCACCTATTTATTGACTTTAAACAGGTCTCATTCTGCATTGCCTCCCCGACCCCTGCCGCCGCCCTCATGTGTAAGGTGCCGAAGAAACAGGGGCCCCTGGCTGTCTTGTTTACTGTTGTATTGTCAGAACATAGCACGGAGCATTCAGTGGTTCATTTTTTAATAAATTGCATGAAAAGGAGAATAATACACATAGGAACATGACATATTTTGACTACAACAGATGACTTTGGAAAATCTAGGTGTGCGGGACCCGTTCATTTTTCAGTGTGGCCTGCGGGTTAAGAGCATGGAATCAGGTGGTCTGGCTGCACTATCCCCCAGCTCGATTACAAGCGGGGGCAGATCAATCTCTCTGTACCTTATTTTTTCATCCATAAAACAAGACACGAGTAATTACTGGCTAGGGCTGTGGTGAGGATTACAGAGATTATGAATGTAGATTACTGAGAACAGTGTGTGGCCCATATTACGTGTTCAACAAACACTGTATTATTTCTACGTATGTCTGATCACTAGTCCGTGGCTGGGAACCTGCAGGGACCTGGGTGAAGGATGGAACATCTCATCTTCATGCCAGGAAGGCTGGCACAAGTAGCACCCTGCTGCTGAGATCAGGGACCACGTGGAACATCAGAGCCAGGCGGCCTGAGGTGACCATTGAGAGAAGGGGTGCGGACTCATAAGGCTCGGGTACTCAGGGGTGGTAGGAGCAAGGTTAGTATGTGGTGCAGATCACTCTTTAAAGACATGAGGCTACTAACTGCAGACAAATGCCCCACGGATCCAGAGATGTACTGCCAGGTGCACGGGGTCCACTTAGCATTATAGGGTAGGACAGTCACGAGTGTCTTAAACTACCTGTTTATATATTGAAAGGAGAGAGTGAGCCTCACATTTCTGCCCTGGCGTAGTTTCTCTTTCAGCCTACATCTTTTGTTACTCATAAAGCTTCTGTAAACTCTGTTCCTACTGTCAGTCTGAGATTGTTGCTTCAGAGAAAAATAATCATAATCACAGAATAAAAGGCAGATGATGCAGAGTTTTAAATATCAAGTCCCTGAACTCAAACAAAATAGATATCTCCACACAGCTAAGAGTCGTAATTATTAGTAATGACTAATAAAAGAAGAGTCACCTTTTAGTCACAGTTTCTGGGACAAGAACTAGGTAAGAAACACCAAACTGGATCCAGCCAATGACTCACACAATTGCCACAGGATTTGGTCTTTGATTGTCATGCCCAGGAGAGTTTTGTTAATGAGTCTGGTAATTGTCCCACTTGCCGTCATCCATTGAAATGTCCCAGCATCAGCTCTTTCATTTGTCATATATTTTTACAAGCGTCCCTTCTTTCTAAATGGAGCCGTTCTATTAACTTGTAACGTCATCAGTGTTCTCAAATAGGAAGAGAACCAGGAAAGAAATCTGATTGGCACTAAACTCAATATATATCGAAGGTGTAAATGGCACTTAAAGATGACCATGTACTTTTTCTCAGACCAGGTGCATTCTGGACATGCATCCCTCTGCCGAAGAGCTGTTCTTAAGGAGAAAATAATGGCCAATTCGACAAAACCGCTTTCAAAGATGTCAGAAATGACTCGACAATTTTAGGAGGTGAATTTCATTATTTGCTTGGAAGACACTAGGGGCCAAAGTAATATGCTTTCTATTCTTCTCTACATATAATTGATTTCATATACTAATCAAATTTTCTTTTATGATATTTGCCAATCACTGCCATCAATTTAATGAACAGAGAAGTTTAAAGATTTTTGTTGAAATATTTTATCAATAATTTTGAAAAATAACCACTTTTGGCTAATGGTAATCTATAAAAATGATGACTTTTACAGAGCCCTCTTTATTGTCTAAACACTTGAATATATGTGACCTCATTTTACTTTGTAACAGCTGTATGGGATATATAGAATCTGGTGCCAGGATTAAATTTTGCAAATAGAACATGTCCAGATAGGTTGAGTGAGTTCTCAAAGTCACACAGCTGATTAATGACAAGGTCAGGTAATGGGGTTGATCTAGCTTTCTTCAGTAGTTCATAGATTTGTGAACAAATAAAATTTAGAAAAACATTCCAAGAGGTCCAAATTAGGTTTGCCAATGTTGTTATTTTTCCAGGTAGAGAAAAAAAACACTTCTATCTACTATTTCTATCTCTTATCATAAAACGTTCCTTTCTTTTATCACCCCAAAATAGAAACAACATGATTTTGCAAAAGGTAGTCCTTTTAATTAATAAAATTTGTTTTATGAGAAAGTCACTACTTTTGACCTTTTTTAAAATCTCGTTTTGCCGTGGACTGGTGAAAACTTACTGTGGTCTAGAGCTAGTCCTCAGACCGACACTTGGAATCCGTTTCTCTCTTTCGGGCTGTTTCAAAAGACATACTAACTCTTCCACGTCTTCTCCTTCTTGCATTTCATTGTCTTTAAGAAAAAGCCACCAATAAACTCTAAAACTTCTCCTTTTGAAAGATGCTATTCTTCTGCTATTCTAACAAGATGATTAGTGCATAAATTCACATCATAACCCAAACGCAGAGCTGCTGACTGACTAGATGCGACCAGGCTGAGATCTCCCCCTGCCCCACAAAGGTGTTGTGCCTGCATTCTCGTTTCTCGACCCACTTTTCAAACTCATCCATGAATTACTGGGATGTCCCCTGTCCGGCGGAGGCTGTGTATGTGTCTCATCTGTCTTCACCTCCACAAAGCCCACCCTTACTCTTCGCAGACTTGTTTTTATAGTCTGTAAGAAGTTCCCAAGTCTTATATGACAAATAACTATCTAATTTTATAAAGCTTTATAGTTCATCTACCTACCGCTAGTAGTTAATGGTAGTTAACCTACCATTAAAAAGCCCAAGAAGACTGAGGTTGATTTTGGGGCCGCTCACCATCTTCCAGGTTGACTGTGTCAATAGTTTGATGTGGGTATTGTATTTTAGCACACGTAAAACCTATCAAATCCCACTTAATCTTATACCCTTGATCAACACATCACACACACACCCGTATCTGTGGACATCTGTGATGACTTCCTTCAGCTTTAGGAGGGAATGGCATGAATGATGGGGTGAGAGAGAAAAGGCAGCCCAATCAGAGACAGTGTCGCAGTGAGAACGCCCTCAGCCCACCCTAGTCCCACATGTAAAGAGGCTCGTCAATGGGTGGCTTTATCAAAGAAGGTTCCTTGATGACAATTAAGTTCAACAGGTGTAGTGTTACATTCCCCAAGAATGTCAAAGTAACACTTTTTAAAAACTTCTTTAATCTGCCCTGGCTGGTGTAGCTCAGTGGATTGAGCGTGGGCCTGTGAATCAGAGGATCGTGGTTCAATTCCCAGTCAGGGCATATGCCTGGGTTGCAGGTCAGTTCCCAGCAGGGGATACACAAGAGGCAACCATACATTGATATTTCTCTCCCTCTGTCCTTCCCTTCCCCTCTAAAGATAAATAAATAAAATCTTTAAAAAAAAATAAATAAAAACTTCTTTAATCTATACAAACTTTAATAACAATGAAAATTTTTTCTATGCAACGGAGAAAGATAAATGCCTGTAATCATCAGATGACCAACATACCCACAATAATATTTATATTTGTATAGTGTTTTATAGTGTGTAAAACATTTTCATATATGGCATAACTTCGAGGGAATATTCGGAGACAGGCAAGATTGTTTCCATTTTGTTGAAAAAGACACTGTGACTCTAAGAGGTTATGTTATGTGAGTTGCTCAAGGTCCCACAAAAAGAGCTCCAACCCAAGCCTGGACCTTCGACCTCGTGGTTCAGGGCTCTTTGCTTTACCCACATTCTTCACAGCGCAGCTACTTCCAAAGTTGAGCCCAAGGATAGAAAAAGCAAACAAAAGTTGGCTTTTCCCCAAACAGTGCTGAAAGCCAATGTATCAACAACTTCAGAAAGAAGGGCTGCCTATACTACTACAAATCTGGAAGGTTTATGGTCTCCTTTAGTTTTCTGACCATTAATACCAATGCCATCTGCGTTCTTCCTACTCAGTTTCTTGGAATTATTCCCATAGGGAGCCAAGCAGAATAGTCATGCACCCAGGACAAGAAAAAACACTGGCCATTCACAGCAGAAATTACTTGGAATCATTTTTATTATACCTGCTCTTGCAAAATAAACATTTTTGTGACCTAAAATTTTTTTTAAATGATGGAAATGTTAACTATATATTCATGTGGTTTACATACTGCACAAGAACTATCCAAAAATATGTTAAAACAGATTGTACCTACTTATACTTTGCAAAACAAAACAAAAAAAGAAAGCTAAGTAACAAAAAGCTGATGACTACAAAGGGGTTCATGGATAGTTATTTACTATGTGAAAAGAAATAGCTATTGCACAAAACATTTATCATTAAAAAGCTTGTCTATTTTAAGTAGACGAGTCTTACAAGTCAAATAAAGGTTGTGTTTTCTGAAAAGAAAAACTAGTATGAATTCAAACCAAAAGTTTCAACACTATTAACCAATGCTAGTGAGATTATCGTGTATATTAGTCTTGCTGCCTACTGTGACTTTTTTCCTTAATATCTGCTTATAGGCTCTGTTCATGATTTAAAAAAAAATGCAGGATTATTAGAAATCATTTCTAACACCAGGATAAATAAGCAAGGTGAACTAGGGATTTTTACTTCTTGGCCCCTAGCCCACATCATTTAAACTGATGAAAAATATTAATTTTTGCAAACGGGAATAAACATAACGAAGCAAACAACTGGAGACCGTGCTGGATGCCAGCAACCATTGCGGGTGGGTAAACTGACAACATGTAACTGCATATTAAGACAAATGTAGAATTTAGACAAAGTATTCCATCGCTTTTCAGATATATACTTTTAAACCTCAGGAACTGTTTTCAGTAGATGTCATGCCTTTTAACTTGAAAAAAGATAAGCACAAATAAGCTCCCAATTGTCTCCCCAATATGTAAACCACATTTCGGGCTGCTGTCTCTGCAACTCCTTTGAAGTTACCCTGAAATGTCATGTGTTGTGAAGACTGCTGTGCATAAGCAAGACAATTTGCTCACTCTCAGAATTCTTACCGGTTTCCACTGCTATTTGGTATCCAGCCTCTAGTCTCCGAGATGACCTTTCCAGCCTCTCTGTGTTATCGAGCAGATGTGCCCTCTGAAAAATAAAAAGGGGAAAAAATCAGACGGCTGTCTACAATGTTCTTTTTTTGCCTTTAAAAAAAATAATGCTTTTGTATGCCCTAACATTTGGGAGGGGGACGGCAGTCAAAACCCATTAGAAATAATTTTTAGCAAATCTTCCATTATAAGATCCGCTACAATGGACGGATTTCCAATCACTCAGTTGTGTTTGTGCCCTCCGCGTTTTTTTTGTTTTAAAAGGCAGGCTTGTGTTGTATGTGGCTACAGTCAATCTTCCTCCAAAACACTGAGAAATGTACTAAGACCAGAGCTAACTGGATCTTCCCTGTTTCAGGAGAGGCAAATGCATGAGGCATTTGCATAGATCTATGGCCCTTATTTTATATTTGTTTTGTGTAAATGCAATCATTTAAAACACTCATGTGTTCCTTTAACTTCTGCAGGCTGTAATTTTTAAACAGGAACTTTATTTTTAAGAGGATGTCCCTCTATTTTGGATGTGCAGCGAGATGCCATATAGAACAACATGTGCTGCTAAGACAGAATACTAAACAGCAGTTCTAGTTTAAGACAACTCGGGGCAACACTAAGAAACAAGAGATGTGTGTTTCTCCATGCACACAGATGTACAAAATTGTGAATTTATGCACTAGATTGAACGTAAACGTGACACCTAGTTTTATGCTGTGAACTATTAATATAATAATTACATGCAGTCTTTTATATTATATCTGATTGGCCAATTAGAGGATCTTCCCTCAAATCTCAGCTTCTAAACTTTAATTTCTACATTGAGGTGTTGTTTTTTTTTTTAAACCATGATTCTACACTAGATCTATTCAGGTTGACAAACAGATTTGTAAGCTAATCATTGCTGTGAATGGGTAAGAATATGTTCATGCATATCTGAATGTGTGTGTAGAGACATGTATGTCTGGACACTCAGAAATATACGAATATGTACATGTGAATGTTTGTGTGTGTACATGCACACACGTATTTGTATCAGTCAGCAGCTTACCCCCTCAAATCAGTTTTACTATTTGGTCAAAAGGGAAGAAATATTGCAACCACAACTCCTATAACTTTGTGTTGTTGACAGATGTCACTTAAAATAGAAGAAATGCTTCCTAATAATAATAAAAAAAGGAGGTGCCATCCATACTATCTGAGTGGCTGTCGAGTGAAACGATCTACCTTGCTCTAATGAGCCCCCACGGATCTCGGAGATGCAAGCTGTATTGACATGCACACTTAAGCTAATACACCTAGACCAGTGCCTCCAAGCTCTAGCAGCCAGGGATGCTGACAGGATATCTCGCTTCCATCTTCAAAGAAGGGAAGTGATTAGTATGTTATCATTACCATTCAAAACGTGATTTCCTTATTCCCTCCCGGCATAGGTGACACATCTGAGATGCGGCCAGACGTTGGAGGCAGCTAAAGCCACATCAAAGCTTTCCTTGAAAATTTTTTTGGGGGGAAGGGTGGGGGTAGGGGGGTAAGAATCATTAAAACAATGCATTTAGAACAGAGAGATAGGACCTGATGTGAAGGTCAGGAAAGCTGCAACAACGGTCTATAATAATTAATAGAGTCATCCAATGTACAGTGGAGAAATTAAGAAAAACTGCCCCTCCCTCTACAAAAAAAAAAAAAAAACTAAACTAAATAAATAAAAGGGAGGAAGGAAGGAAGGAAGGAAAGCTTATATTATGGAACCACAAAAATCACTAAAGGCTGTAATTGAGAAAAAGACAAGCAAGGGGAGCTCTGTGTGTTTGGCATTAATGACTATTTTTAAATAAAATTAAACATTTTACTTAGCTTGTCAAAATAGCTTTCTCACTCCTAATTCTCACTACATGCAAGTTTTGGGGAATAGGATTACTCATCCCTTTTTGAAGATTGTTTTCTCCCTTAACAAAGGACAATTGCAAGTTGGTGATTCTGTAAAAAGATAGCAGATTTGTGAAATCAAGAGTAATCTGAATTTTAATTCAGAATAAAAAAACAAAGATTTTTAGTTCATTTTGCTACTGAATGAAATCCCTAAATTAAAAGAAAACATGTAGCAAGTGTAGATTTTTTAAAAGTCCAAGATCAATACTGGAAATTGACAGTCTAATTAGATGATTATATATAATGTAGGAAACAAAGCATTTAAATGTGGAATGATTTTTGGGATTCCACAAAAGGGAGCTAAATTAGATCATCCGTGTATGGCTGTGGTGGGGAGTGAATTTCTAAAAGACCTTTTTAAAAAAAAAAAAAGAATATTCCTAAACAACAGAAGTCAGTCCTCTTCGGGACAGTTCTGTTTTATCAGATTAAATGTGCACACAGAGGACTCTCAGTTTACCCGCAGCTCTCCAGCAGGACCTCCCTTTGTATTTTGGAACCCCTTCACTTAAGTCAAGCTAAAAACAAGTTCTTGTAACAGCTGGGCTATTTACATTGTTCCCTTGGCTGTGCTTTGCCCTGGTCTCTGAAAATGAAAGGAAATACACTACAGTAGCAGCTGATGCTTTCAACTTGCCCCCCACACTCCATCCCAAACTCATTCTCTCACCCTCTTCTCAGCCCTTTTCAAAGCAGGTAAGTAAAGCTGTGCAGGAGCTCAGATGGAGCTTAACTTGTGTAAGGAGCTGTGCAATGCGGAGGGCTGGAGATGCACATTGAAACGGACAGCCAGGCACCGCCAACGCCAGGTCAGCTCCCCGTGTACTGCCAGCCGGCCTCCAAGCACGCCCAGTCTACAGAACTGAGCCAGGAAAGAGCATCACAAAGAAGGGATGGGGGTGTATTTTGTTTCTAAACACAACAAAACGTCCTGTTTGCCGGGAGAGGAGTGCCTGTTTTCTTAGGATAGATACAAGAAAGAAATCTGGGGTGCATTCAGTTTGTTTCCTATTAGAATCCTGGCTGAGAAACAATCACTTCTGAGCAAACCATGTACCAATGCACTGTCATCACCATCATCTCCATAAACATCAATGCTACATCCATTTCAAAGATTGTTGAAAGACTATTTCAGAGTATATTATTCTATTAGTTGGGTGATATAATTCTTCCAAGCACAATTCATTACAGGTTACAGTTTTGGAAACATGCATTCCAGAAGCATAACTGATGAAATTGTTGCTAAAGGCAGCATAAAAAGAGTTAAGCCATAAAATAATGATAAAACATACTTTGAAAGAAATGCAGACTTTACGTTTGCAGCTTTTAAAATTAAGATTGCTAAATCCACACAATTCAGCTTAACAACAACAAAATGTCTTCTGTCAAAAATGTCAATTGCAATAAGACACACACTTTCATTAATTATATTCGTTGCCAAAGTCAGGGGTCAGAGCTTCCTGTAGTTCCTTCATATAGAAGTTTTTTAAATCTGTTATTAGTTCCAATAATATTTGAAAATTCAGATTCTTCACCTAAGCATGAACATATGCAAATATATACAAGCAGATATTGTGTCTGGCAAAAAAAGAAAAAGGAAAAACCATGCACGCATCAACTCCCCTCATGAATAATCTTATATATCAGAACTGCAATTGATTATATTCATTTAGTGTATACATCTGCTTCAATGCAGAGAAGATAAACCAACCAACCAACAAACAAAAAAAGGTTCGAGGCTGTGGGTTTGTGTACTTTCAGCTTTTGTTTTACACAGCATTATTACTTTTTTCTAAGAGAAGATATCACTCATGCATTTGCAGTTAAAAATTTTGTTGAAAACCACTATCTACAAGCCTCTAAATTAGCATTTGTACCCCCTGGAGAATGATGACAAACCAATAAAAAACTTCTAGAAAAATCTCAATCCATGCAGTCCATCTAAATTCAGAAATAATTCACAGTACTCTGATTATTATAAGCAACTGGGCAATTTTTAAATTGCAACATGAGCCACTCTTTTATGTCCTGATATAAAAGCAACAAAACTGCAGTGGGTAAAAAATGAAACTACTCTCTCTCTGCAAAGAGTACCAAAGCATATTTGAGAAGTTTGGCCTAATTAAAAAAAATACAGAGTCATTCACTACTTCTCACTGATATGGGGATAAAATTATAACATTGCCATAAATATCTGTTGGGCCACAGAAATGTCTGAGGCTGCATTATGAAACAGGCTAGCAAACTCAGAAAAACGAGAACTCACTTGGGTGCTATTTCCTACAGAAAGGAAAGTGTTTAACAACGACGAGAGCTTGGCTATCCTTAGGTGTCTGTGTACACAGACTAGTAGGGCATTTTTAACATATGTGTTTCCCCCAAAGGATAATAGATTCATGGTATCTTATGTTGAATTTTGCGTGAGGGAAAGAAGTTTATTTAAAAACAGTTTTCAGTAAAGTAAATCAGACTGTTAGAAAAAAAAATATTCATATTGACTTCTTTGTGAAACCAATATAAATAAAACAAATCTGAAGTTAGTTTACATTAAAATGATACTTTATGAAAGCTTTAAGATATTCCTTTGTTTTTCCTCCTTTTTGGGCTTTTAAAATATGAATTTTCCACCTGATGCCAACAAATAACAATGATCACTGAAACAGGCATGATTCGGATATGCTTGTTTTTTAAAGATAATCAACAGAGAATACATCTAGCAATACAATCAATAATTTTGCTCTGTGCAGATTTTCCTGGAAAAATGAACTCAAAGATCTTACTTCAGATTTAGAAACTCAATTTTATAGGGAAAAGCAGAATTTAAAAAAAAAAGCAAGCTAGAAAGTACTCACCTCTTCACGTAATTTTATCAACTGCAACATGAACGCACAAAAAAAAAGATAAAAAGAAAAGAAATGGCAGGAAAGAAAGATCAGTTGTGTGACAGGATACAGAATTAACATTGACAATTTATCTGTTTACATGTTTAGCATTTAAAAATCACAGACAAACACATTAAAAGAACCTAAACATAGACTACATGCAGAGTTTTTGAACGAATAAAGATCACTTTCTCGCACTGTCACATTAAACAAAGAGAATAGTGTGAAATTCTCTTTTAAAGTACATCTAAGACACCATCATGAAATAAAGGGGAATGACTTCATAGAAGTCTATATTATAAAGAAAGAAAACAAGTTTACTGTTCCTCTCTTCTAAGAATGTACCACTGAAAAGGTTTTGTATGTACAAGTTTTCAGGATGTTCCTAGATTTTGAATCTTGACAACTGATTTCAGATTTTACCTACAAATGAAAATGATTAATAGTTCATGTTTTTGTCCCAACAAGTATTTAAAACAAACTATTATGTTAGTTAATGTCATACTTGTACTCACTCTAGTAAAAAAAATTGCATTTGGAGATAACATTGTTTTAATTGGGAATAACGCATGCCAGAATAGATAACACTTAGTTAGGACATGGTATCAGAAAATACCTTACCACCCTTAGAAACACTGTGTGTATTAGAGTCAACTTCCACATGTTTGTTTTCCTTAAGAGGCTACTGCAGTCACATGGTGCTTTAAAAAATTCTTCATGTTTCTTTATTTTTCCATTTTCTTCATTTTTTAAACTGGGCCACCTCAAAGCATCTCCTACTTCACTTGTACTGCAGTTTGTTTTCACTAAAGTCAAACCCCAAACCCTATCTTTATTTGTTAGTAAATTGTCCTGTGATAACATTTCAACTCTCTTCTGCAGACCATTTTTCTATTTGCCTTAAATATAACACATAAAAGAAGTTGCTGAACTCTTTAGAAGCTAGAAAATGGAAATAACCATTTGGCTCACTCTTTGTGTGTGGGTAGATGTGTATGTTTGACAGTATTGTACACTACAAATACAACTGTATAATTGAGAAGATTGCTACAGTTTCTGCAATGAACAGAAACTGAAACCTGTATTGGAAGAGACTATAAACCACGTTCTAAGTCTGAAATGTGCAGCCTCAGCAATTCATGGCTACAATTGATAAATTTTAAACATCCAAATATCTCCAACATCTGTTATAACACTTGACATATGCGGGCCAATAGATTAAAGTATTGCTTTGGGAGAAACGTGCTATGAATTACTCCCTGTAATTTTCTCCAAAAGTATCATGTTTACTGTAGCCCAGATTTCTCAATGCTTAATGCTGGTTTTGTCTCCAATTCAAAGAAGGCAGCAGGCATTCCAGCTTATTCCGTTATTTCATGTTACATTTCAAGTACAAAAGAAGGAGATTTCAAAATTGTTATGAATCTCATAAAATGGGTATAGGATCTATTACATAATGTCTCAGTGAAAATTAAAGTTTTAACGTCGTCCTTTCAAAATACACAAGAAGTCATTATTTTTAATTAATACGCTCAGCACCATCCAGTGGGTATGAGTAAAGCCCCTCATCGCTTCATGTGGAAAGGTACTATCCTCCAGAAGAGGTAAACTTTTTAAAAGAAAATACGTGGCCTATCATATATCGGAATCTTTCTCTTTGCTCTCCAAACATCCTGGGAAAAAGGCAAACATTAATTCTCAGAAAGAGAAGACCTGGGAATGGATCGCATAGCGCTCTCTGCTTTCTGGGGGCACCATTCATCACTTGACTATGATACTTAAAGGGCCAAAGTTTAAAACTACTCCTCAGCAATGGAGACCATTTGGGGCATGCCACCCTGCCATAATCAATGAGTGTTTAAAATGCTCCCCATTTGTTTCTTCAATAGGTTCCAAACAAAAAACGTTCTATCTTGTTTGTGCTGCATGGCTGCCTTCGAGCTCCACGCCGGATTTGTAGCTAAGCTAGGTAATGGGACGGGTTTTAATCTCTATCTTTTTTTTTTTTAAGGGCTGAGAGTTTTCATTCAAGTAAACAAAAGATGGTCTATATTTGAAAATTAGCAATGCTTAGACTAGACGGGAAGTAGTGATTTCTTCTATCATCGAGTTACTAGTTGAGCACAGACGACATGAAAGTGTGCCCGGCCACCATGTTGAGTTACGATCACCAATATCTTTTTTGAAACAAAGAGGTGTTCACCATCGCCCCCGCCACTCAGTGCAGAATGTGATACAAGAGGTAATCTATTCCTTTGTGGGCTGAAAAAATCTGGTTTACGCTGGTTTGAACCAGTGGAATCTCTTGTGGCTAAGCCTTCTGCTGTGACTAAAATCAAAACTGCTCTGCGGAGCAGGCGAGGGTCCATGCGCGGGCGCGCCTTGCCTCGGTGTGGGCGGCGCGTCACGTGACCCCCACGGCTCCCGAATTTTTTTTTTTTTACAGCTGATAACGCGACTGCCGTCTCTGTCCGCATACAGATAACGAGTAAATGCTGAACTCTATTAAACGCCCTTTACACATTATCGTGGGTCGAACACACAATTTTCTGAACTTATGATGACAGTCTATTTATTTTGCTATAAACCCTCAGCACGTAACGAACAGATTTGTGCCTGGTAATGATCTGCTCTGCCAGGGCTATATGAAATGATACCGACCTCCTTTAGATCTTGGGGAATTAAATTGACCGACTTCACCCCGTAGTCTGTGGCTGAAGTTTGACACACTTTATGCACAGCAAGCTCAAATCGGAACTTAAGAGAACCTCGTATTAAAAAAATTAAGCAATCCTATCTGCTAAATATTGCTTCACCACAAAAATTTTGGCACGTTTACAAATATCCTACTCTTTATATATCTCTCTTTGAACCCTCTATCTGGGATTTACTCAAATAGCATTTACTCAGGTTTATTCACTGATCAATATAATTTTACATATGGAAACTGAGAGACTATTACAAGTTCAAAGGTATTGCTTGGAACATTTTATTTGCCTCATTGTGATACTTTACTGTGAAGGAGATTTAACTCTACAATATGTACTTTTTTCCTTTTCTGAGAATGGGTTTCATGAAACTAAATCAAGTTAACAGCTATTAAGGTTTCCACTCTCTAAATACAGCATCTCTGTATATAAAAATCTCAATTCTCTCAAGAATTAAATTGTTGCTATGTGTAATAGAAAATATGATATTTGAAAAGAACAGAATAATAATTAATGCTTAAGAAACAATCCTTGGAAAGCTGATAAACCAACAACAGTACTCAAATATGCCAAGTAGGTAATTTTGTCCTTTCTTTGTAAATCAGGGATGAACTCTATTTGATTGTATGGAATGGATATGAATCAGAAATAAATTTATACAAAGCAATTAATTTGAAATTACATGAAATTATGTACTACATGAGGTACGTTAAAGATGCAGTTGGACAATTCTTAGTATTTGAAATCTTAACATTTCTAATCATGGTGGAAATATTTATATATAAGAGTACATTAATATACTCTATAGTTAATTGGAAGATTATAATTATGTGTATAAACAGCCAGGTTTTAGTGCCTTAAAAAAAGCATTATAAATGGCCAGAATGAGAAGTAATAGCTATGGCATACCCATTTGTCTAAATCACCACAAAAAAAGCCAGTATAGGGGGGTTGTATATCTTGCATCAAAATTAACTAAATAGTACTTAGCTTATATTACCTATTTATAACCATTGCTATGGCTTCTTTATTATTTTTATTTTCTGACGTACAATTTAAAAAATATTGAGCTATATCCCAACTTCAGTGAAACAAATATTGCTTTTTTGTCTCAATTTGCTTATATTCAGGTGTTCTGTGTATACTAAAAGTTTATGATAAGCCAGTAAGTTCTGAAAATCAATTTATCAATAATTAACTTGAAAATTAACTTGTTTGTGGGCAGAAAATACTTTCTTATATAAGTTACATGTAAGTCGACTCAGAAAAAACTATCTTCTTTGCCACTCAGCTATGAAAACTAATACAAAGAGCCAACTTAAGACCCTTTCTGCCTTTAAAGAAAGGGCTCTATTTTAATTCCGTAGTCTGAATGGACACTGATGCAGAATGAAGGGTTATTCTCAAGTGATGATTCCTATTTTAGGATGTTTTAGTTTGAGGGATTTTAATTCCTATATTATGATAAAGAGCCTAAAAACAAAATTTAGTATCTTCATTATGATATGGAAATTTTTCTACACCTGGTAACTAAATATCCAAAGAGTTAAATGTGGTTTCTTTGAACTTTCAAGCCTCATTCAAATTTTAGACTGAAAAGTTCACATAGGTAATAATCTAATAGTTATATACCCATGACTATCATTTATCATATTCTATTTATTGAAGTGACAGCTTCTTATGACTAAACTTCAGGTTCTCCAAGCACTTTCAGAATTTGTAAGTTTGATTTATACCAGTCCATGGGAAATCTCTGTGCTATCACTTGAAAGTGACAGGAATATAATTAGAAAAATTCAGAAAATATGAACTCAGTCTATTTTTGTGGAATACTTTTTTTAGGCATAAAAAGATCATACCTATATGTACATAAGACAAATGTTTCAGGCACATAAATGTCCATTAAGAGACGTGAACATGGTTAAAAAAGTCGGGGCGGGGGGCCCTGTCACAGTGCTGCACCGCCCATCACAGTAAAGGCACCTGGTTACTGGTTAGCCAGGAACACCCCCTTCCTGTCTGTTTCCTCTGTATCAGGCAGTCGTTGATTTGAAATGAGGGAACGATCTATAGCTTTTTAAAGAACTGACATGGGAACTACACATTCAGTTTTTTGTTAAAAAAAAGATAACACTCTTTTTTTTTTGGATGTAACGATAGGAAATAAAATTATGATTCGTTCACTCATTCAGGAGGTATGAGCAACCTGAATCTCACTGAAAATAGGAAGAAAATATTTTTTTCTCTCATCCTTACATTATTTAATCTATTATGAGTAAGACCCCTTCATCACATCGCCCTTTTCTGTTTGATGTGCTCCATACACTTTTTTCCCCCTCAGCTGTTCTCACATTTCAATCAGGAGGGCTGAAATCCTCAAGTCGGATCTTAAAGTGTGTACATGTCTGAACTCAAGCTGATAACATCCCAATAGTGGAGAAGGTGAGATTTCCCCAAAACGAACATAATCAGCTCATGACTCTTCTCCCTTTTTTGGGGGGGTGGGTGGACGGGGGACTTAATCACATAAGCAACACCCCTGTTTTATATTATTATAGTAAATAGTAATATATTTTCAGCATATACAGACCTACAATATAATTTATTTGAAATCATAAATATAATTATGCAATTTTCATAATGTGTATCAATATATTATTATGTTTTATAATCTTAGTAAAATTTTGGTTTACTCCATGGATGATTTATTTCATTTAGGCAGAGTAGAGACCTTTATAATATTTGCTAAAGTAAAATCAATAAACAGGTGCAGGTCTTGCTTCTGAAATCCTCTGTCTTTAAAAGTGTTAAAGAGAACCAGTGACTAGGGTTGAAACATTTTAAAAATCATCTCTGCATGGAGTTTCCGGAAACATTTTTCAGAAGTCATATATACTAGCTATACAAATTGATTAAACCTGCAGTATTAACTCAAAGAAAAAAGTGAGGCACAGACTCCTGACACTACTGTGTGACCCAGGGAGACCTGACAACCAAGTTCTAAGGCCCTTTGAAGAAACTGTACCCTATTTTTGGTTTATGCAGATCTTAAATCGCAAAACAACTTTCCTATTATTATTATTGCTGTTGTTTCGGTTGTTGTTGTTATTGTTATTATTCGGCAGAGGCAGAACTCATCTATGAGTATCCAAGCTCCACACTGGCACGTACGATTTGCATTTTACTGAATGTATTTTTAAGACGCTCCACAATAGGAGGCTGAGCTGCCCTGTTGAATTTTGAAGGCTTACTTTCATTTGTTTTGCTGCAAGTGTTGATTTAATTATGCTGCATTATTATCAAAGCTGCATTGTGTACTTTTTTATTCCTTTTACATGTGTTTGAGGTGAAGACCTTGCCTTTGTCTGCAAACAGTGTGTTTCAAGTTATTCCTTAAGTACGAAATAATAAAGAAAAGAGAAAAAAAGATTTTTTTTAAAAGATAGCAGACAGTGATCCCAAGGTAAAGGGTTAAATGTAAGATCTCCAAGAAACATTTTGAAGTTGATTAAGACTCCAGCTTTGCATTAAACAGTATCACTTCCACATGAGTTGCTGCTAATACTGGGAAGGAGCAGCTTGGGAGCCCAGTGTGCCCGTGACCTCCTTCACCCTCCAGCCACCCACCGGGCCTTCCTGATTAGCATGCTACCTGGTTCTCTGAGGAATTCCCATCATCCCCTAGGAGCTCATTGCGTACTTCGTCACTGTAGGCGATCCGTGACCTTTTCTATAAAACAAAACAAAAAGGGAGAGAGCAAGATGAACGTTAGGAAGTAAAGGCTTCGAAGCATTGTTGGTATCAAGGCTGATCATCTCAAACCTCGAGAGCCCCCTAATGGAAAACTATTCGCTACAATCTGCAAACCAAAGTTGTGTAAAGTTCTTGAACTCGGTAAGTTTAATGTAAATTAGAAGGTTTTCAAATACCAATAATGAAAGAAAACTCTGCACTGTGTAAGTATTCCATTAATATTCAAAATGGGTCGGAAGTGGTATATGATTCCATATGTAGTCATTCAAATAAGAACACTAAACCAAAGGAAATACAGCTCTGTAGCTGTATATTTGTAAAACTCACCAGACTGTAATTACGAGTATATGGGGTTCTTTAATATTGTGGCAGGAAACCCATTTTACAATATAGGTCTTTTAAAATCTGTAATTCTAGGATAATATTGTATCTGCATACATACACTGGGATGCCTGAAAAATTGTTTATCCATATTGCATTATTGTGATGTTAACTAACCAAAAAGAGATGAAACTTAAAAGCCCAACCCATTTCCACACAATAATTTAAATGTCTCCAGGTCCTCTATAAATAATGGCCTAAGGACAAGTATGGGAGTGTGCTGGGTGCATGCATGCGCGTGCCTGGTAAAACAAATTAAATTCCCCAATCCTTGTAAATAAAAGCAAGGAGGCTATGAGTCAACTTTTCATAATCCCAGTAAATAAAGACAAGTGGGCTGAGTCAACATTTCCCACGGTGAAATTTCGTTTTACAAGCAGTCTACCTTTACCTGTAAAGTCAGAGGGACACGTCTGCAAGCAATTCCTGACCTATCTGAACTGTACACATTTGGAAAAGCTAAAAGGCTCCGGAGATTAGTTGTGAAGCTACAGTGCAGACCTGAGATGCTACTTTGGCATCCCTATGTCAGACCCAAATTCAGATTTATAGGCTGCTCTGTTGCCTTTTCTGCTTCTGAACTAACTAAGCAAAACAGCTGATTTAAACATGGCAGTCAGAAAATGGTAATCTTTTTCTCACTTGGGGTCTACAGTTCTGAACTTAAAATTTCTTACCTGTCCAATGGTTATTGGAAAAATTACTGCAATTTAAAAGGACTATCCATAATCCATGATCAGAAGTCAACAAGATTTTTAATTAGATTTCTAAAGTAATGAATGAGTAATATTGCTTTGTCACATAGAGATCATAATATCTGAGACATAAAATCATATTATACTAGAATTCAAAAGGACTTTGAACAAGAAAAAGCAACAGATTTTAAATCATGTTAAAGTAGCTGCTTTTCTCAATTGGGGTTCTTATCTGAACCACAAAACACAGAAAATTATTTCAGTAACTATTTTCTCAATTCTCCCAAGAATGGTACATAAAAGAGAATTTAATTTATTACATAGAACAGAAGCCTTAGGGCATTAGGGCTTACCTCTCTGGCAGAACCCAGTTGAGAAGGGCTGAATGGAGTATAAATAAAAATAAATAAATCTAGATATCCTTTTAATTTTTAGGGAAAAAAAAAGCCATTTTCACAGATTTCTAAAGGTAGCTTTGGTTAAACTGGGGCCCTGACTCGCAAGTCAGTACTCATGCTATCACACAAGATTCTCTCACCACTTTATTATCCTCTGGACACTCAGGAAATAGTTACAATTGAAATGTAAAATGTTTCAGTATAAAGGAGATGATGGCATACCATCCCTGCCCTGAGTCAGTACCCTGCCCAGGGCTGCATCCCCTGCTACAAATGCATATCTTATACCTTGGCAAATGCAGTAAGTCTGTATGTAGATAAATAAAACCAATAATGTTTCAGAGAGGACAAAGTAGGAAAGTTAAGTCATTAGCCCGATGTCAGTAATGGCATTTCTATCAGATGTCTCAACAATTCAGGAGTTGACCCAATTCATTCACTTGTGAACAAGCTAGACGTCTTACCACCACAAACAGCACGTTAATTAAGTCTGCTGCTCTTACTGTATTTATTCAAGCTGCTATTAATGAGATATTTCTACTAACTTCATACAGAACTGTACTAAAAAATGCTAAGTCCCAAGGACAGTATACTTCATGGCCTTACTATAATATTTAGATCAAGCCACACCTTTCTTTTGCCCATGTGGAGATTCCCATTACAGTAGTTTCAAACTAGCTAAGCAAAGTATTTTGCGGCATTAAAGGAAATGAGAACCTTTAAACAGGCTGTGGTATCAGAGCTGCCTTTTTAATTATTCATTTCATCACTATGGGGGACTAAAATGTTCCACAGTGTGCAAGAATATCATATGGAGAGTGTTTTTGTTTTTCCCTTTTTTCACCCAAATACCAACAAACTGGCATAGATTGTTCAATTATATTATATTCTTATTTTCATTTACTGTACTTTGAAAGAAGAAGAAAATTACAAGCATGTATCCCTAAATATTTCATCTTGTTTTGAAAACCAGCAATTAGGAGTGGACATGCTCAGCAACAGAGGAGACCTAAGAACTTATCCACAGTTGAAGGGTGGTCCCTATAAATGCCATTCGTCACCATTAGGATGGTAAAAACTGGTCATTTGGGTAGCTTTCTGGATGTAATTAAGCAAATGATAGGTTCAGTTTACAAAATGTTCCCTGATAGGACTGACTTCTGTTAAAGAATGAAAAGATAACTCATTTCAAATATCAGAAATAGTCCTTCATGAAAATGATACAATCAACGCTGGAAACTGAGCTCTTTACACTTGAGTATCATTTTACAAAAATTTTTAAGTGTCAAGACTTTGTTTTATTAAGAATTATATTTAAATGTCTGACATTGGTATTTTCTCCTAACTTTTTATGGTTTGAAATTTTAAATTAAGCTGATTGTAATCAACCATAATTTAGCCTGCAGGATCATCATTAGACTAATTGGATACCAAAAAAGGAAAATTCCTTTGAGGGAAAAAACTGCTTATTTTATGGATGATTTTCCTCCAAAAAAATCAATAAGTTATTTCACCTTTCACAGAACTTTTAAAACCCTCACTCTACATTACCAAGTGGAATGCCATATTTTAATTTGGAAGATTCAAAGTTAATGAAACTGAAACATCTCCTGTATCTTGATAAACTAAAATAATTTTACTTTATTATCAACTGTATAAAATCTGTACTTTAGCCAAATGCAAGCATGAGGATTTGAGCTAGAAATGTCACACACTCAGCTACAGTTTGAAGGAACCCAATTCATAATGCATTTTATAAATAGTTAATGACTTCTATACATAAGCTAACCAGGCAAATCAAGAAATTGTCAACATTTTTAGTCTTAGTTGTCAGTTACCACCGTCTACTGGTGCTTTATATGTGGCTTCTGGAGAAGACAGAAGCTCTATGCAGTTTGTAATCTATTGTAATTTGGAGTCTGTAGCATAAGGATGGAAAAGCTTCAGCTGACAATATTTGCCACACACACACACACACACACACACACACACACAATATTAAATATACTACAAGAGCATTTCTCACTTTTAGTTGTGTTTGTGTAAAACTTATTCCTTTTAACTAACACACTTAGGTGAACTAGACACAACTGGACAGAAAAATCTACAGACCTTATATAAACTATAAAAAAAAATAGGACATTAGCAAGAGATTTGTCCCTAGGAAGTTAGATGCCCTAAGTTTCAGTGGCTATTTCAAACTGATGACAAAAGTGAGTCCTGCTTTATAAAAGTGAGAATTTCAGATTCCAAGCAGTTTTCACTTGGTGTATGAGCAGACCTTTTGCATACTGAGTGGCTGATTTTCTCAAAGCCAAGTTCAAACAGATACCCTTGCTCAGTTCTACCTGGCACTTTGGCTTAAAACTATCTACTTGACCCAAGCCTTAACATTTCCCAACTGAACTGAATATATTCCTGGACAGGCACTGCTAAACTATCGCAGAAACAACATGAATTAACTTAGCTTAAACTAATTAAGAACTGTGATCTGTGATCCTGCTCCTGTATGTTTCTACATGTGAAACAGGGTACACATAACCAGAATGAGGATTCCACAGCCCACCACTAGCATAAGCATAACAATGAAGTTGGTTTATTACTAAAGCGTATATGAGAATTTAATTTCCAAGGAGTGCACATGGCAAAGCAATTGCTTAAATTGCCTCACCTGGGAATTTAATACAATGTTATCATCAGACCAGCCACATTGTAAATAGATTTATAATGCTTTCCATGTGCTGCACTCTGTTGCATATGAATTAAGTAATGATCTGGTATTACAATAAAATCAGCTAGTTCCCACACCTGGCAGACAGGATATTTCACTAAATTAATACCCATACAGCTACATCACAAGGCATGGGAGCGGAAACCATCTCCAAGGCATTCGGCCTGAGTTTTCCACGGGAGGCAAACACTCCACGCTTATGTACAATGTCACTATGTTGAACGGGCTGCTCAAGACAATCTGTTTCTAACATCTGTATCGCAGAATTAAGACTTTCTCATTCCCATTCAATTTTGGCCTAATTTTCTTCATTCAGTACTTTAATTACTAATCAGCAATCCACAATGTTCACAAACACTAAGAAAGGCCTTTATTCTAATCTATGTGCTGCAGACAGCCAAATAATTGATCGAAAGTGCAGTATGGTTTTGGTAAGTAATGAAAGAACAGCTTGTCCTACTTCCTAATCAAATTGGTCTATAGAAGAACTGGTTAATAGATTTCTCCATAGGTCTAAAACAAATTACCCAGTCTGGCCAGACTTTTCCATTGCTTCTACCATTTCGTTCAGTCTCCATATATTTAATAATGCTCAAGGTTACCAGGTGATACATCTATTAAAAACTGTTATGCTTTCATAGCCAAAGAATTTAATTGCTCTAAAGAATTTAACTGCTCCTGTTATAATTAACACTTTGGGATATCTACAGAATACTGTGGAATTATATTTATTAGCTAGTATTATAATTTCTGGCATTTATTTCTTACCTAATTTTATCTGGTTCTAATTAAATAATATCAAACTTCTAAAATGCCCAGATGGCATTTTCTAAAATGCATCTATCTTTAGCACAAAGCATTCCATTTTTAACCTCAATTTCTATTTCTCCATGGCCAATTTCAGCTTCTCATCCACACTCTGCCACTGACCCAGGACTTGGAAAAAGGCTCATCAGTCTAGGACAGGAAACTGAAATTTTGGAGAAGAAAATGAAAAGGAATTTGTAAAATTCTGGTTAGTATAGTGTCCTGTGTTATATTAATTTCTGGCAAAAAGTGATTTAGGATTAAAGTATGCCATACTATACAATTTAGGTAAAGGCAGAGGAAACCACTAGGCAAATGTGTGACCCCTGGTAAGTTGTTAGGGGAAAAAGCACAGGCACTGAGTGAAGAGAGCAGGGGTAGCACTTCGGTTTGTGACTCTGGTCAAACCAAGTTTTCTGAGTAAGTTTCCTCAGTCTCTAAAAGAATGGTGATAAGATTTATTTCCCAGGGCTGCTGTGAGGATTTTAATGTTATAAACAAATGGAAACTTATCCGTAATACCTCAGATGTGATAACCCTGCAAAGGATGTTCAAGTAAATATTAACTGATAACATTGAAAAAGATGCAATAAAACCAGTACACATGCAGGCCAGAGAGTACAAATTACCGCATCCTTCCTAGAAAATGATCTGCTATTACATACCAAAAGTAGCTTCAAAAAGTTCATATTATGTAACCCAGTAATTCCGCTACATTGTTTTGCCCAATTCCCTGTTTTAGCTGCTACAATTTTCGGGTGATTTTTAATGGTAAAAACTTTACCGCATCTCTTTAATGATATCAGAGAAATTAAGTTCCAATCTGTTTCTTTTAAGTAATTATTTCACTAACCATGGTTTGCTCTTGCCCAGGGGACTCTTTAGGGTTAAAGGTCAAGTTCATTTGCTGGAAAGTACACATGCCACATGTCACTAATACTGTAATGTTAATAAAGGGAAAACACACTTTCTATCTATCATAAACTCATGGCCAGTAGACCATATGCAAGCCACCAGAGAGGAAATACTAACATGCCCTGCTGCTAGGCTACCAATAGTTAGTTGGAAAAGCAGGTTAACATGAGAACACTGAAATAACCCATTATTCTTGAAGTACGTAAAACCAGAAAGAGATATTTAAATACTTTTGGAAAAAGGTTTTAAATACTAATGTGTTTGTATTATAATCACTCTCATTATTTTGCTTGTACTTTCAAAAAACATAATACATGGTTGAATTGGATATTTATGTTTGGGCTGTAAATAAGATAACTTATACCATATTTTCTCTTATTTTTTTAAATTTAGCTATCATGTCATATGTGAACACATGCATACGATGAGTACACACACACACACACACACATATAAAGGCTTACACAAACGCATATGCAATCCATATGGAATAACAACTCTATTTGTGATTCACAATGCTAGAAGAGGCTTTTATTTATACTAGGAACTCCAACCACATTGCTGCTACATCATTTAATGATTTGTAAAACAGAAAGCCCAGAAATCAAGTAACTGCACTTCTTCATTTCCTTCTCCAGCACTTTTAAACTTAAGCCTGAAATTTAAGTTTGGGATTAGTGTTTCAAAATGCAACTTAGTATCATGGCCCCAGTTGCTTGCATATGCTTCTATTTAGGACTTTGACACTGCTATTGAACACAGTGTGGCTGTGTCTTAAATCATGTTAGCTTGTCAATCAATAATTAAGTTACTTCATTCAGAAAATCAACTCATGATAGAATGCCCAGATGTTGTTCACATCTGGAATAGAGTAAGTGTGCAGTGGAGGAAATCTAATTCTTTAAAGTCTTTCTGAATACAAAATAAAATAACTCCATAGATTGTATTTGAAATAATCAGAATGTCAAATGTTCACTACTTTGTCTGAAAATGATATACACTCCCACCGGAAAATGGTACTCTGATAAACGAGTGCTATGGAACAAATGGTTCATTTGTGTTTTTAAAAGAATTACTGAATTAGGTTTTTGCATTTATACAATTAAGTTGTATTTATGTTTTCCTGTGAAATCGGCCTAGCATTAGGGAGGAAAAGTGATCATTCATTGAAAAATCTGTCAATAGTCATAGTTTTGAATGCTCTACATACCCAAGAACAAATGATCTTGAGGATTCTCTGTAACTGACACGTAGTATGTATCATACACAGTTAGTAACACATAAGTGACAGAATCTTTTACTTGACAGTGATGTAAGGAATCACCTAGACCAGCCTACACATTTAGAGATGTAGAATTCTAAGCCAGAGGAGCTCTCTACCCAAAGGCACACAGCTGGGGAAAAAACAGGCAGAACAAGGACAGAATCCATTTCTCAACGCCAGTGCTCTTGTCACTGTACCAGACCACAAGGACAGGCTAGGGTTGTCTTATGACTCATTTCCCCAGGGCAAGCTTGGCTGTACTATCCACCTAGCTCTGTGACTTATCATTGGTTGAATAGTTTGTAGGGGTTTTTTTCTCGTCACCCTGCTCTAAAAGAAACAAAAAACAAACCTTTACTTACATGTTATTGTCAACATCCAGAATATTGATAATAAATTTGGAAGTTCAAGGGTAACAAATGCTTGAGGTAGAATGTTTTATTTGTCTGATCTCAGAGGGTGAGTCACAACCACACCTATGGCTGTAACTAGATAGGTTTCAGGATTAATCTTCAAAGGCTACACCATAAAGCAACATTAATCTACCCAAAGGGCAGGAAAGGAGCCTCACCGGTTATGGTTATTAAGATGTGTCAAGAATTGCCTGCTTACCCCTGGGATCTGGTGACTCCCTATGTGGTTACTCCAAAATTCTGGATTGGAACCAGCCATCTCATAGGCAAACAATTTTTTCAATAAACTTTTCCTGATACCTACTTTTGGACCCCTGTCAAGACAGATTCTTTATTATCGCATATGCTGTGTTACAGCGAGGTTACAGAACTCATCATGTAAAGATGTACAAGATGCTTTTTGGCAATGAAACAAAATTCCTTTTGCCCAAATTGTCTACGAAAACATTTTGAAGATTACCCCATACACTAGGGTGACCCCAAAACTATTAAATATAATGAAGTAAATATAAATACTCATACCTAATTGTTAACATGTTTTTCTTAAAAATTTCTCCATTTTCACTCAGGCTGGTGTGGCTCAGTAAACTGAGCAATGGATTGTGAACCAAAGGGTCACCACTTTGGTTCCCAATCAAGGCACATGCCTGGGTTGCAGGCCAGGTCCCCAGGAGGGGGCGCTCAAGAGGCAACCACACATTGATGTTTCCCTCCCTCTCTTTCTCCCTCCTGTCCCCTCTCTAAAAATAAATAAATAAAATCTAAAAATAAATCTTTTGAAAAACTCCATGTTCAGTTGAATAGGATAAATTCCTTCCTACTCAAGGGCTTTGCTTCGTCAATTAAATGTTCTCCCTCTTGTATCTTTAATGCGTCCCTCTCTATTGGTTCTTTTCTTTAAGAATATAAACATTTTTAAGTGTAATCCAGCTTTGTGTATTTTATTTTTCATATTTACTTATTTTTATTGTTTATGCTTTTGCAATTGTTCCCACTTTTTCTTCCTTTCCACACCTCCACCCAGCCCCGCCCTGTCCCCTCCCCACGCCAGTCCCTATATTGTTGTCCATGCCCATGGGCTGTGCATAAATGTTCTTTGGTTCATCCCTTCACGTCTCTCATCCGGTCCCCCAGCCCCCACCTCCTTTCTGGCAGCTGTCAGTCTGTTTGATGTATCAAAGCTTCTGTTACTGTTTTGTTCACTAAATTCCACATATAAGTGAGAGACCGTGTGATATTTTTCTTTCACTGATTGTCGTAATCCACTCAGCATAATTTTCTCCAGGTCCATCCATGTTGTTGTAAAATATAAGAGTTTCATCTTCTTTCTGCTGTGCAATATTCCATGTGTAAATGTACCACAGTTTTTTTATCCACTCATCTACTGATAGGCATTTAGGCCGATTCCAAATCTTGGCTTTGTAAATAGCACTGCTATAAACGTAGGGATGCATATATTTTTTTGTACTGGTGTTTTGGGATCCCTGGAGTATATTCCCTGAAGTGGAATTGCTGGGTCAAAAGAGAGTTACATTCTTAATTTTTTTAAGGATGCTTTACATTGTTTTCCACAGTGGCCACACCGGACTGCATTTCCACCAACAGTGCACTAGGGTCTCCTTTGTCCACATCCTCGTCACCAATTGTCGTTTGTTGATTTATTGATGGTAGCCATTCTGACAGGTGTGAGATGGTATCTCATTGAGGTTTTAATTTGCATTTCTCTGATGATTCCTGATGTTGAGCATTTCCTCGTGTATCTAAAGGTCCTCTGTATGTCCTCTCTGAAGAAGTGTCTATTCAGGTCTTTTGCCTTCAACATCTTAATTGGCTTGTTTGTCTTCTTGGTGTTGAGATGTATTAGTTTTTTTAATAAGTTATTTTACCCTCTAATACTCTCCCCAACTAATGCCCAACCTCTTTTGTCCTTCCCTTCCTAGCCAAGCTTCTTGAAAGAATATTCTACAAGCACTAAACTCCATTTATTCATGTCCCAGCCACTTTCAACTTAAAACAAACTGGATTCTTTCCTACCATGACACAGGACTCCCCAGGATCACCAATGACTTTCCAATTGTCAAAAATCATTGGCATGTTTTTAAAATAAGTTTTTTTATTTTAGGATAGTTGTAGAGTTACAAAAAAGTTGCAAAGACAGTGCAGAGTTCCCATATAACCCACATCCAGTTTCCCTGTTATTAATACCTTACATTAATATGGTATGTATGTCACAATTAGTGAATCAATTGTTCATTATTATGACATCATTATTATTATTATGGATGCCATTATTAACTGAAGTCCATACTTTTTTGAGATTTCCTTTTAGTGCCTAATGTTCTTTCTCTGTCCCAGGACACCATCCAAGATTCCACATTGCAGTTTGTAGTCGTGTCTCCTGAGGCTGCTCTCAGCTGTGACAGTTTCTCAGACTTTTCTCTGATGACCTGAACAGTTTTGAAGAGCACTTGTTAGGTGTTTTGTAGAATGTCTCTCATTGGGATTTGTCTGAAATTTTTCTTATGAGTAGACTGGGGTTATGTGTTTTGGGGGGAGGAAGACCATAGAGGTAAAGTGTTATTTTCATCATAAATATTTCAAAGATATATATTAGCAACATGACTTAATCACTGTTGAGGTTGACCTTGACCATGTGGCTGGAGTAGTGTCTGCCAGTTTTCTCTACAGTAAAGCTACTTTTTTCTCCTTCCCACGCTGTCCTCGCTGTGCATGACCCACATTCGTGGGGAATGAGGCTCCATGTCCTCAAGGGAGGGGTATCTACACACATTATTTGCCATTGTCCTGCATGGGAGATGGAGTTAATCATTATTCAATCATTCATTAACAGCAGTATGGACTCAGGACTATTTATTTTATTCTTTGGCTCATAACCCAATACAACTTATTCACTTTGTTACTCAGACTGTACCAGCTTTGGCTCCAATAGCTACTTTTCAGTCCTTTTGTCACTTGACCTCTTGATTGCACCTGACACTGTTGACCACTTTCACCTTGGTGGTTATAGCACGGCCTTCCTTTGGAACCTCCCCTCCTTCTGCTCTCCCATCCTCGGGCTCAGTCTGCCCCAGGTCCCATCCTCACTTAGCCCTCTTATCGCTCATCTAAGTGATCTCATCTGGACCCACTGTTCTACTACTACCCAGAGGCTGGCAAAGACACGTTTTCTCCTTACTCTTCACACAAAGCCAATTCCTACTGGGTGCCTTAGATCACCTGAAGGCATGTCAAACTTAACACTAGTGGGGCATTTTTCTCTGTATAGCCTGCCATTCCTTCTGTTTTCCCTAATGTCATGTTGTTGTCATGCACATGGTTTCCCAGGTAAAAACCTAGACATGAGCCCACTCTCTCTCTTACTCCCTATATCCAATTGATCAACAAGCCCTATGGATTAGGCTCTTATTTTTCAGAATATCTGCAATCAGAGACCTTAGCCATATTTCCAGGATGTCTGTTTTCTTGTGCACTAGTCTCATTCTTTCCTCAGAACTGTTGTTACACATATTTCATCCCTTTTTTAAAACACGAATTATATCTGAGAGATACTTGTAGGGAAAGACGACAGGTTTTCAGGTCGAGGTAAGCCAATAGGCACAAATTCTCAGCTCCTCATCTTGGGAGGAAAGGAGACCCCTTCAACCCTACCTCTAGCAAAATATCAAAGCTCTAAAAGAATCTGTGTCTAAAGATATAACATACTTCAGAACAGGCATGTTAAAATAGAAAGCAAATTCGTTCAACAAAAGCCAACGCACTATGGGAAAATGCTAAGCAACAGACTTCTCTCCAACTTTATGTCAATACATTTCTCTTTAATTTCACATATAGTCATCTCTCATATCAGCTGTTTCATTGTTCTCCTAAGTTAGATAGTCCCATTTTTTATCATGTAGAAGCTAAAAGACCACCATTTCAAACGAGACGATGTGCATGCGCATTTCTCCTCTGTTTGTCTGACTCGTGGGCCTGCGGAATATGGATTACTTCTGTTATCTGCACGAAGAAGCTCCACTACAAGCCTGGCATTCAGTTTGCTTTTATCTCCGAGACCCCAAATTGTACCGTTAGGCAACGGAGGGCACTTATCTAGATTGAACTGTCATACAAATAGATTTTTGTCAGCCATTCAATTTGTACTGGGGAACATGCCAGCAAAACAACACCCGGCAATTTAAAACAACAAACCCATCCTCCCCTGACAGGAACAAATTGCTGCATTTCAAATGAACAAGAATTACTACAGATCACACATCCTGCGTGTTGGTGCTACAGAAAGAAAACTGTTCTTGGAACTAATTTTGTCTAGTTTTTCTGGCAGAGGTCTAGCACGAAGCAAGCAAGTAGTATGGATGGATAATACTAATAAGCACATAAGGAAAAAAACACCAACAGAGAAGAATTACATGCCATCGCAAGAGAAGGAGGCTTTCTAATAAAATTCCCAGTCGACATTCAGTGGCCGCAGGAAGAGGTGACGCTGCGCTGCATTCGGAGTTTGCTTTCTGATCCATAGCCCTCCTGGGAATGCAGGGCGCCTCTGCCCACAGAACGGTCCACTGGAGTCGTGAGCTTCATTCTCCCTGGGCCTAAACTGATTCTGGCTCTGTGTCTTCGACACGCACGAAGAGGAAGTGAAAACTTCCGAGACCTGGGCACCTTAGTGCCATGACACCTACTCTCTTCCGTATTTCAGACTACTTGAAAAAATATTCAGAGATGATCTATTCAACGTTGCTGTCGATCACGAACATTAAAGATGCTGACACATTACACCAGTGAAATAGGGTAGTAAATTTCTCCTCCCCTATTACTTCTGTTTGACTTGAATCCTCTTCCCCTTTCTATCAGCTGCATTCCATTCTGGAACGTAGGCAGCTCCTCCATGCCTTCAGTGGAAGCCAGCTGTGGAGTTGTGGGATCAGAAGCTGCGGTGAAGGGAGTATGCAAACGTGCTAATTCAGCCCTGTCGATCCACATCAAACTGGAACAGAAAATAAACCTAAGGGTCGAAAACTTCAATTGAGCCCATGCAATTTTACTAAGTAGAAGTCTAACTAGTTCCATTATTCAAACGCAAATATTTACATTTGAAAATGAGTTTTCTTCGGTTAAAATTATGTAATAGGAATTTAGCACCTTACAAAATACTTTAATATGTCAAATGGCGAAGCTATAATATTATGTCTTGTTGCAACAGGTGCTTTATGTAAAGACCTGAAACTTTATTTGAGGATAATCTGACACAAAATAATATACTCCAGACACAAGGCATGAAAAGGACCTCATGAATCATAGCTAACATAGATAACAGGGCAAAAGCAGGCTGAAATATAATACTTCAAGTCGCCTCTATATGTTGGCAAATAGTGGAGTTCTCTGAGAAAATTTATTTTTGCTTTGAAGAAAGTTATAAAATCACATTACTTTAAAAACAGGAACGGACACATGATGTGTGCAACTTACTTTCAGATGGCTTAGGAGAGTGCATACACACACAGACAGAGAGAAAAAGACCAGCAGAGAAGGCACACACAAACGGTAGAGCGACCAGGACGATACGTCCATAGGTAAATCTAGGTAAAGAGCATATGTATGTTCTCTGGACTCTTCTTCAGGCTTTTCTGAAAGGTTGAAATTACTTCCAAATAGAAAGTTTAAAATAAATAAAAAGTGTAGAAGGATTATTGGGAGAAGGGAGTATAGGTTTCTGGTAAACTGATAATCTACAACGAGGTAATATCTGAGATTAGCTCTAAATGTCAAATCCTGGATTAGATAAATAATAGTTAATGTTAAATGAAAATATGAGAACATTACTTCTTTCAAATTCAGGCAATTTAAACCGTTCATTCTCACTATATATGATGGTGTTTTCCACATTTTCAGTAAAATACAGGATTACGTTCGCAGTTTTGAACAAGTGACATGACTTTCTTTTGTAGTTCAGCGGTTAGAAGGACTCTAAATCACGCATGGTTCAAGAAGTTCCGAGTTACCCGTTCAAAATAACAATATTACCGACAGTTTAAAACAGTTTGGCCATACACTGCACTTCTTTCCTTCCTTTATTTTATTCTGAATCACAACGTTTTAGGACAAAAATTCTAAATTAGATTGCTTAACAGATAACAGATTATTATCATTTACAAAAGCACCTAGAGGAACCCGAGGCAGAGCCCATCGGCGTGTTCTGCACTAACGGGGGATCTTTGGCTGTGCTCTTGCGTCATTCTCTAACGTTCCTGAAGAGAATACACACTCTCAGATACACATGTGCCCACTAAACTCTGACTTGACTTGGCAACAGAGGTATTGCCAGTCTTTCTCATTTTGACTGTGATAGCCCTGGACAGGGGCAGAATATAATTCTACCCTTTGAGAAGAACAGAGCCTGTTTTGGCGATGTAATAGAACGTCAGGGCTAGAAGGGACCTTGAGAGGTCCCCTACTGTGCCTCACTCCGTCACAGCGTTGCACACTTGAATGTATCTTATAGCGACTTCTGGGAGGAGGTTCCTTAACTTTCACAAACCAGGTTTGCCAGCAGTTGCTGGTCGCTGTCAGGAATTATCTCCCTAACTTAAACGGAAGTCTAGGGCACTGTAGCTTCACACGCAGTGGAGACGGACAGTAGCCGCGGACCGCACTTGGCATCACAGTTCTTCACAGACTTGAAGACACTAAACAACCTCACAACCTTTCATCCAGAGACAATGATCCCAGGACCCGTCTGCGTCTAACTTCCCAAGCCTTTAATCTGAAGGACCCACCCCTGAATTTCTCTGAAGTGTCTTTACCCATGGAAGCCCCAACTGCATTCGGAGATGGATTCTCCCAGAGTCTAGCACACCGAAGTGTGCCTCATCTTCCTCCTGGCACGTTCGATCTTTTTTCTGCTCTGAATACATTTAAAATTTCATACTATTTTAATTTTTGTTTGAGTGAGTCTGGAGCTCATTTCTGCTGCTCGCAGTTTCTTGTCCTTTGAGGAAACAGCGTGACAAACTGGAAAGGCCTCCACTTTGGGCAATTGATCAGCTGGGATCCAAATCCCAGCCTTGTCCTTTTCCAGTTGTGATTAATAAGCAAGTTTCTGAGCCCCTGTGTACCTCAGGTCTGGCCAAGGTAAAGATTAGTTAGTATAGTGCTCAACACGTATTAGGGATTTAAAAAAAAATAACTGCTGATTGCAATACCGATTATTTCTGAGAATGCCAGCAAGTCCATTCCTCTGGCACATAAACTCTGGGTTTGCCCCCTCGGCGCATTATTTTAAGACGGTCTCACACATCTTACCCAACACGGACATTTCAGTTCTGCTCCCAGTTACCACCCAGACTCCTGACTGTAAAGGCCAGAGTGCCATTGCAGTCTGGTCCCTCCTGGCTCTTGGGACTCAATACTGCCTCCCATTATGACTGTTTTCTTTTCATTTTTTAACGTATATCTGAACGTGATTTTCTCTGCTTTGAGCCTCAATGTGTTTTTGAAGATTTAGGACCCTATTCATCATTTTGCTCTGTCTCTAAAAGAAAAAAAAATATTTGTACATGTTATCCCAAACCCTGAAAAGAATTCAGACAGTAATATAACACAGACCCTGCAAAGACAAGGTGCTTGGTTACCAGCACGTTATTTAACGGTATGAATTAAGCTAGGATTCAAATCCCAGCTTTGCTGTTTATTATCTATGTGATTGTAGATTGTATAGAGGGTACCTAACTTTACTGAGTCTCAACTGGCATATCTGCACAAGGGAAGTAAAAATGCCTACTTTGTTGTGATGATTAAATGAGACTTGCAACACAAACACAGCTGCATAAGTTAACAGGCTCCCTCCAAGTCATCATTTTTTTTCCCTCTCCTTCCCTTCTGGGATGGGGTAGGTGGGTGAGGAACGAGAACAATGCACTCTGAATTCTCTATTCTTGGAAAAACTAGAAAACAGATATTATTCATACATCCCAAAATACGAGGAGAGATGTCCAAAAGCAGATGAGACCATGCAGAGCCCCTCGGTAGAAGGTGACAAAATACATGAAGGATGATAAAAGGACTCAAACAGCAGCTGAGTTCAAAAAGTGCCAGCCAAAACACACCTCCTGAAGGTGCGGGACTCATTCTGAAGCACCAACACTATGTGCTTTGTTTGAAACAACGAATGTGGGAACAGGTGTAAGCAGGCTGCTGGTGGAAGTCCTCCTCGACACAGTGTGTTCGAGAAGCAGAGGAGGCGGGGCTACGTAAAGGATAACATAGGACTTCTGAGTCCCAGAGAATGTAGAAATCCACAAGACTCTACTGCTTTCACCTCAACAGACACAACAAGCTGGAAAGGCTACACAACCACAATTTTAAAACCTCTCAGAAGGCTGATGACACAAAGACATCTAATGAAACACATTCCAGAAAATCATGAGCCTTTTATATCAGAGAACAGACCCATGGCTGTTTTCATTCTTGGAGGAGCCTCTACAGATGTGCGTAAAAAGAAACCAGCCAAGCTCCTAACAAACATACATTTCTAGCAACATACAATCATCTGAAACGGAATCAAGAAGAAGCAGAAAGCCTGAATAGACTGATAACAGCTGGTGAAATTGAAGCAGTAATAAAAAAAATCCTGCACCAGATGATTTCACAGGTGAATTTTACCAAATATTTAAGGAAGAACTAATTCCTATCTTCCTGAAACTATTCCAAAAAAATTTAAGAGGCAGGAAGTCTCCCAAACCCTTTCTATGAGGTCAGTATCATCCTAATTCCAAAACCAGGTAAAGACACAAGAAAGAAAGAAAACTACAGACCAATATCTCTGATGAACGTAGATGCTGAAATTCTCAACAAAATATTGGCAAACCACATCCAGCAATACATTAAAAAGATCACACACTATGATCAAGTGGGATTCATCGTAGGGATGCAAGGATGGTACAATATTCCCAAATCAATAAACATGATATACCACATAAACAAATGAAGGTCAAAAATCACACAATCATATAAATAGATGCTGAAAAAGCATTTAATAAAATACAGTGTCTATTTATGATAAAAACACTCAGCAAAATGGGAATAAAAGAAGCATACTTCAACATAATAAAAAGCAAATATGAGAAACTTACAGCCAACATATAGTCTACAGGCAAAGACTAACAGCTTTCCCCTTAAGATCAGGAGCAAGACAACAATGTCCTCCTTCACCATTCTTATTCAACATGATATTCAACACCATTCTTATTCAACTTATTCAAGCCACAGTGATCAGACAAGAAAAAGAAATAAGAGACATCCAAATTGGAAAGGAGAAAGTAAAACCATCATCATTTGCAGACAATTTGATAGTGCACACAGAAAACCATATAGTCTCCACCAAAAAACTACTTGACCTTGTAGGTGAATTCGGCAAAATAGCAGGATACAAAGTCAATATTCAGAAATCAATGGCATTTTTATACACCAACAATGAAGTATCAGAAGTAGAAAGTGGGGGGGGGGAATCCCATTTACTATAGCAACAAGAAAACTAAAGTACCTAAGAATAAATTTATTCTTTTATGTTTTTAAAAGATTTCATTTATTTATTTTTAGAGAAAGGGAAAGGGAAGGAGAAAGAGAGAGAGAAACATCAATGTGTGGTTGCTTCCTGCACACCCCACACTGGAGACCTGGCCCGCAACCCAGGCATATGTCCTAGACTGGGAATGGACCTGGCGACCCTTTGGCTGTCAGGCCCATGCTCACTCCACTGCCATGGCTTCCTAGGAATAAATTCAACCAAGGAGGTAAAAGACCTGTACTCAGAAAACTATAGAACACTGAAGAGGAAGATACAAGTAAATGGAATCACATACCGTGTTCATGGATTGGAAGAATTAACTTCATTAAAATGTCCACACTACCCAAAGCAATCTATAGATTCAATGCAATTCCTATTAAAATACCAGTGGCATATTTCACAGACATAGAATAAGTATTTCAAAAATTTATATGGAACCAAAAAAGACTCCAGATAACCTCAGCAATTTTGAAAAAGAAGAACAAAGAAGGAGGGATCATAATACCTGATATCAAACTATACTACAAGGGCATTATAATCAAAACAGTCTGGTACTGGCATAAGAATAGACACATAGATCAATGGAACAGAATAGAGAGCCCAGAAATAAACCCAAGTCACTATGGTCAATTAATATTTGACAAAGGGGGCATGAGCATACATGTACAATGGGATCAAAATAGCCTATCTAGCCCTGGCTGGTGTAGCTCAGTGGATTGAGCGTGGGACTGCGAACCAAACCATCGCGGTTTCATTCCCAGTCGGGGCACATGCATGGGTTGCAGGCCAGTTCCCAGCAGGGGATGCATGAGAGGCAACCATACATTGATATTTCTCTCCTTCTCTCCTTCCCTTCCCCTCTAAAGATAAATAAATAAAATCTTTTAAAAATAGCCTATTTAATAAATGGTGTTGGGAGAACTGGACTGGTACATGCAAAAAAAAGAAACTACAGCACCAACTTACTCCATACGGCAGAATAAACTCAAAATGGATAAAAAACTTAAATATAAGCCATAACAGCATAAAAGTCCTAGAGGAAAAGCAGGCAGGAAAATTTCAGATATCCCACCTAGCAATATTTTAACCAGTACATCTTCTAGGGCAACGGGAGTAAAGGTAAAAATAAATAAATGGGACTACATCAAATTAAAAAGCTTTTGCACGGCTAAAGAAACCATTATCAAAATGGAAAGGGAACCGACCATATAGGAAAACATATTTGCCGATGATACATCAGACAAGGGTTTGATCTTCAAAATATTTAAAGAACTTACACAACTCCACTTCAGGAAGACAAAGAACCTAATTAAAAAATGAGCAAAGGACCGGAACAGACACTTCTTCAAGGAATACATACGGAGGGCCCAGAGACATATGAAAAGATGCTCAGCATCACCAGCCATCAGAGAGATGCAAATTAAAATCACAATGAGATAACACCTCACACCTGTCAGAATGGCTGTCATCAGTAAATCAACAAACAACAAGTGCTGGTGAGGACGTGGAGAAAGGGGAACCCTAGTGCACTGTTGGTGGGAAGGCAGACTGGTGCAGCTACTGTGGAAAACAGTATGGAAGTTTCTCAAAAAACTAAAAATGAAATTGCTTTTTGACCCAGTGATTCCACTTCCGCTGCTGGGGTTATACCCTAAGAATCCTGAATCACCAATTCAAAGGAACTTATGAACCTCTATGTTCATAACAGCACTATTTATAATAGCCAAGTGCTGGAAACAGCCTAAGTGCCCATCAGTAAATGAATAGACCAAAAAACTGTGGTACATTTACACAATGGAATTCTATGTGGCAGAAAGAAAGAAGGAGCTCCTACCCTTTGCGACAGCATGGATGGAACTGGAGAGTATTATGCCAAGTGAAATAAGCCAGGCAGTGAAAGACAAATACGGTATGATCTCACCTATAAGAGGAATCTAATGAACAAAGTAAACTAACAAACGAAATAGAACCCCAGGCATGGAAACAGGGAACAGACAGATGGTCACCAGAGGGGAGTGGGGAAGGGTAATGGTGGAAAGAAGTGGAAGGGACTAGTCAAAGAACATGTATGAATGACCCATGGACATGAACAAGAATAGTAATCGACTGTGGGAGTGGGGCGTGGGATAGGTGGGGGAGGGCAAAGGGGGAAAATTGGGACAACTGTAATAGAATAACAATAAAAAATGATTTAAAAAATTACAACACATATAAAGAATCAAGAAAATGTGACCTGTGGTCAATGAATCATACTAAGATGATCCATATATGGAATCATTACTTAGGGACTTTAAAATAACTATCATAAAAATGCTAAAGAATATGGCAAAAAAGAACAATGAAGAGATGGAGAATTTTAATAGAGAATGAGACTGTAAAAATGAACCAAATAGAAATGACAGCCCCCAAAATATGGTATCAAATGTAACTGAAATATGATATCATTAAATAAACTTAAGAGCAGACTGGAAGCGGCAAAGAAAAGGAGATAATAGAAGGTACCCAAACCGAAACACAAAGATACAAAGAAGTGAACAAAACAAAAGAAACAGAAAAGCATCCAAGAACTGTAAAATAATATTAAGTGATTCAACATATTTGTAGTTTCAGTCAAACAAAGAAGAGTGAGAAGTGGGGCAGAAGAAATATTTGAATAAATAATGACTGAAACTTTATAAAACTGATGAACACAATCATCCCAAAGGTCCAGGAAACTCAGTGAGTCATGAGCAGGTTTCTACCTGTATAAAGAAACCACAGCTAGGTACAACATAATTAAACTGTCTGCTGAAACACAAAGATAAATAGCAACTCTTAAGAGCAGCCAGAGAATAAAAGAGCGTCTTTATGAATAGAGGGTAAAAATAACACAGATGATAGCTGATCTCACGAGAAACAATGGAGGCCGGAAGACAACGACATTACACCTTTAAAGTACGGAAAGGGGTGTGGGAGGGACATGTCAAACTGAAAGTCAACATCCAGTGAAATTTCCATTCACAAATGATAGTTGATAACTAACAGAATATTGTATACCAGATATACTTAAATAAAAAATTGTTAAAATGATACTGAAATACATAAGGACATGTTTTAGTCAGGGAAAACGTGATAGAATTCTCCAGCAGCTGCGCACACTGGACAGGCTAAAATGAATTCTTTAGACTGAAGAGAAACAATACTGAAGGGAATTGTGATTTGCATGAAAGAAAAAGATCTTCGATATACACAATATCTGGGTAAGTATAAAAGACTTTTTCTAAGTATGTGTCATGAGGTTCAAAGCATATGTAGAGATGAAATAAAAGACAAAGAGAGTACAAAGAGTGGGAGACAGGTAAATGGAATTCTACTAGGTAAGATCTTACACTGTCCATGAAGTAATATGACATTGTTTGAAAGCAGACTGTACAACCTAAAGGTGAGCATTGTATTCTTTTACAGAAACCACTAAAAACAACAGAAGAGGTATAATTAATAATTTAACACAGGAGGTAGAACATAAGATTTAAAATTATGTGATTTACTTAACAGAAGGAAAGAAGAGCCAAATGAACAAAGAAAAGGCATACATTATTTGCATTCGTCACATATGTCCCATATATGTCAAGTACACTGCAATAAAGTCCATTTTTCAAAAAACAAGAAAAAGCAAAGTGACCACTAACACAACAAGTATTTAACATTTGACCGAAAATACTAGCAAGCATAATTTGACCTAATAAAGTAAGTGAGAAGTATAAAATTGGAAGGGAAGAGGAGTAAAACATCACTACTTACAGATGATATAATTGTATACCTCAACAATTGAAGAGAAACTAAAACTGCAAATAATAATAAGTGAATTTAATAAGGTAGCATGCTGCAAAATTAAAATACAGAAAGCAATTCATATATACAAACAACAACCAATCAGAAGATGATGAAAGAAAAGTTCCCATTAAGGTAAAAAAATAAGAATAAAAGATCAACCAGGAATACACTTAATCCACTTACAATCCCAAGGTGGAAAAGCCTGTTTTACGTATGACTCTAAATGCAGAACCATAAAAGATGGATCACTTCAATCACACAAAAAAATGAAAATATTTGAGTGGCAAAATGTAGCATGATGACAGGCTACATCCAGTGTTTGACTGAACAAAATCAAAAGACAAACTGGAAAAAATACTTGCAAATTGTATTTCGAACAATGGCTAATCTTCAAGACATATAAAGAACTCTTAGAAATTAATAAGAAAAAGACCAAACAACTACTTCCATGCCACCCACCCCCCAAATTGGCAAAGGATAAGAACAGTTCCTGAAAATATTCCATCTCACTCATGAGAAAAGTTCATGGAAACTACAATGAGCTATCCCCTTACTCCTTATGACTTTGACTAAAATCCAAAAGTTTGATCATTCATTTTGCAAGTGAAAACTCACTTTGGAAGTAAGCAGTCTTCTCATGCACTACCATGGGGAGTGTAAATTGGGACACCTCCCACAGAGGAGAACTGTGAAAGGATTATCAATATTGCAAAATGCACATACTCTTTGGAGAGGTAATTCTATTTCTTAAGATCTTTGTCTACAGGAAAAACGACAAAGTTCAAAGTCATCCATTGCAGCAACACATACAACACCAAAAGCCATCCTTAAGTAAATTTGGTACAATGGAACACTTGTTCATGTATGAAAAAAATAAATGTTTTTTGCATATTGATATAAAAAGTTCTCCAAGGTCAACTGAAAAGTGAAGAAAGCAAGGTATAGAATGGTATGTCGAGTTTATGCTGTCTTTTGTATGGTATGCCATTTTGTTGTTATTTAAAGGGGGGAGGGAGAAGAACATACATTTGTATTTGCATATGTATTTATGTAAAGAAAGCTGGAAAGATACACAGGGAATGAATAACAGCAGTTACCTAGGTTGGGGATTTAGGGCAGGGTGGGACAGGACTGAGATGGGCAACAGGGTGAAAGGGAGAGTTTTCTGGGCACATCTTTGTAATCCTCCTGGTCATTATCACCATCACGATCTCCAGCATCTGCAGGGCAAGAGTTTCCAACAATGCAGTAAGAAACTCTGGGTTATATTTTTAGGAACTTTTAGCCATTGCTTATGAATATCTTGCAGGGTAGTTTAAATAGTAAGGAAATTTTAGGTGTCAGATGAAGAAAAATTCCAAAACAGTGAAATTTTTTGGACCATAGAGCAGTTTCCCCAGGGAAAAAAGGAATCCCATGTTGGACTGGTTTGGGCAGAACGCTGAACGGTGGGCCACCGAGAGCAATCACACTTTGCCCCAGTTAAAAGTAATCCAATTAAATGTTTCCATTTCAACTTCTGCAGATTTATGACTTCAGACTTAAGTACATAGTAAAATAAGAAATGGAAGGTAACTGAAGACCCAAGGGATAAAAATGTAAATGCATTATTTCACATGGACAACACCAAGCAATGAAACTTTCAAACCCAAGCAGTTAAGTGATAATACAGCCCAGAAGAGTTAAACATTAATGTAAGGGTTGTCCTGTTAAAATCTCTTCCGAATCACCATTTGTTAGCGAAAGAAAACTTGGGAAATTTATTCAAAGAGAACATTTGCTAAATATCAATAGTTTAATTTTAGATTT
>PVKM010008226.1:0-39442 GCA_004027735.1 Carollia perspicillata
AAATGTTGCTGGAGAAAGACTCAGAAGTGATCAGCTTTTCACTGGCTGCGTGGCACATTCTGGGTGACTACTGATGGTCTTTTAGTATGTCCTGTTTTATTCGTCCAGCGGAATTGTCAGTGGCACCACTCCACTGACAGGCTAGAGCCTGCCAAGCAATTGTTCCTCCTTTCCCTGGCAAGAAAGAGGTTAGCTCTGGCTTAGAATTCAGACACAGTCAAGAGATGCTGGGAGACAAAAGTTCAGTTTTGTGAAGGAATGGGGCCTTAGGGTCAACCTAAATCTTGGTTCCTTATTTTTGGCTCCAAAGAGACGTTTTATTTTCAGTGTGGGAAGCAGGGCCATGTTCTGGTTCACAGGCTCCAAGTCCATGGCCAGCGAGCTCTCTGTAGACATCATGGGCATACTCTACCCCAGGGCCTGTCTCTTTTCTAATGCTGTGATGATTGTGCGATTTAAGAAGCCATCTTCATATTCTGTTTATTTTACTCTCAGGATTGTCTCGTGGATATATCTATATACCTGTATTTTATTTCTATATACCTATATTTTAAATATAAGCAGGATCATATGATTTGGTAGTAATTATCTTTCCAATTTTAGACTACAGCATATATTTTATATTTGTGTAAAAAATCCTCCCACATTCTTAATCAAGAGCTAACTTTAAATTATCAATATAATAATGGGAAACTTTCTATTTAATTAAAATACATACTTTCTGGCTAAAGAGTTCCTTATATTTCTTTCCTTTTTTTATAGGTTCTAAGATAATACAGATATCACATAATTTCTCCTGTATTCAGTCCTTTGTAACTTAACAAAGAGAAACTTTGCCTTTGAATTTGAGGAATATATTTCCTCCAGAGATAAACTTGAATAATATTTGCTTCAGAACCTAGGAGTTTAATTTATCCTTTCCCATTATGATCAGCAACTGTCGGTGGAAGGCAATAGCAGATGGAGAGCAAGAGAACAGTGGGAAATACTGACATTATTGTTATTAGACTTTAAAAACACTTTACAGGTATTTTCGCATTTGGCATTGCAGGTTTCCTTGGAGATGCTGCCTTTTGGGCTCTGAGTGGCGTCGTCGGGAATTAGCGTAAGCACTGCATTGGCCGAAATGACTGGCAGCCCGCACATCCTACTTGTCAGAGGACTGACAGGGGAGCAGGGTTTAACTCGAGAAGACCTTTCACCGCATTGTTTGGTTTTCTGTGTAAATTGGGCTATTGAATTTTAGTATAAACACAAAAGTACATAAATCATAATTTTTTAGCTTAAAGAAAATTGACTCGCCTCAGATCAGGAAAGAGAATATTACCAGCGCTCCAGAAACCCCCTCCATGGCTCCTCGACCACTAACCCCTCTTCCTCCATGGGAGCTTCCGCCAGGATTTTGAAAACAGAGTTTTTTCTGTTACTGAACTTTGCAGAAGTGAAGTCGTGAAGTATGTGCTCATTTGTGTCCGCTTTTGTCCATTCAACATTTTGTGCAGTAGATTCGTCCAGATTGCTGTACAATAGCATTAGCTTATTTATTTTAATTGACATATGCTGTATGGAAGAAAATACCATACTTTTCTTATTTAGCCATTAGGAACAGTTCTGTTTTCTCTTAGTGTGTTAAAAACACCACTACTACTGTGGAGAAGTAAAGCCGCTGGTCTAGATTTTACCTCTTGGAGATGTAGATTTTTTTCTTAGTACTTTTAAGAGTTTCTCTCTGTTTTTTTTTTTGTTTCTATAGATTTTGCAACGATGTATTAATTGTGTTTTTCTGTGTATTTATCCTGCTTGAAGTTCATAGAGCTTAATAGCAGTTACTTGTCATCATTTATCAGTTTTGGAAAAATTTTCATCATTATTTAAGATTTATTTAAACTTGGTACATTTTCTCTCTTTCCCTTTTGGGTTTTTAACTACACGAGCATTAGTCTTTTTCATTTTCCTTTACTCTGTGTGTATGTGATCCCTTTCATACTTTGTGTTTCAGACTGAATAGTCAACTGACATCTTTCAAATCACTAACCCTCTCTTCATCCACATCTACTCTGATATTAAATCCATTCCACTGAGTTCTAAAGTTCAATAATTATATTTCATTTCTAGAATTTTCATGATTCTTTTATAGATTCTAGTTCTCTGATGATGTTCTTCATCTTGTTTTGTAGATATCAATTGGTTATTTTCAGTGTTTGAAACTCTGATATCGGAATCACCTGTCAGTGTCTTGCTGTGGTCCTTTTTTCCCCTCTGAGTACTATCACTTGGGATTTCTACTGACTTTTCATTGGATGCTGGTTATTGGCCATAAAAATTTGAAGAGGCTCTGGATGAGCCTTTTGCCTGAGAGTGCAGGCAGATTACCGTCGTTCAACATAGCGGTTTGCAAGCTGGATTTCAGTCTCTGGAGGGCCTGTTCTTTTTAGAATTCACCCTTCCTTCTAGGGAGCAGTCTTTTAGGGTTCCCAACTGAAAGCCGGAGGCGTTTATTAGAGCCTCTCCCCCTCAGTGGGACCTAGTCACCAGCTGTCTGTATCCCAGTCGTGGTGACATTTCCCTGTCAGCTGTGCCACCCCTCACCTTCTGACTTCCACTGAGATTTTTTTGACTTGTGCTCATACAAATTAGCGGCAACCTCCAGGTGGAAAATGAGTAGAATTTGGGGTCACCTCAGTGAGTTCTTTTTTCTAAAGTATTGTGGCCCCTCAAGTCTTGGAGTCTTGATAGTCCTCATGGCTTGAAGCATTCAAGAGATTGCTTCAAAGGCAATTCTAAGAGACTGGTGTGCCGTGAGCTAGCACATCGCTACCGGAAATGGCAGTTCTAGACGTTCTTTTGTATCTCAGTCCACCATTAGCTTTTCTCTTATTGTTAAACAGAATTACAATTTTACATTTATTTTCATAATCCTATGAATAATGTATGTCTCTCCCATCAGGCTGTAAGCTCCAAGAGGGAAGCATCCGTGTGTATTTTTGTGAATTACTGAATCCCAAGTAACTAGCCTAGTGCCTGATGCAGAGTGTGAAGTCAAACAGTATATGAATGAATGAATGATTCGGGAGCTTTCGAGTGCACAGAGTGAATAGGATTGAACATTAAGTTCAAGTAGCAAGGCAAGAGTGAAATTCAGATCCAGCAGAGAAATACCGGAAAGGTCGTCAGGAGACATATGAATTTGTCTCATGAGATAGAACTTGGGAAGGTGGCTGCAGACAGAGGTGGAAAGTGAGAAAAAGTATTTTGTTCAAGTGTTTAGGAGAACTTGCAGGTAGAGAGGGTATTTTTAAAGGTTCTGACAATCTAAATACACCCTCAAATACTTATAAGGAGTAAAGAAGACACCACTTGGAAAGGGCCCTTTGCAGTGCCTGCAAAATATAATAGGTATTTAGCCCCAAAGGTTGACTTCTTTAAACCTGTTTTAGTTAGCTTTCTGTGCCTAACATTGCTCCAGCAATAGAAATGGAAGGGTGCTGCCTTGTGCTATAACCAGGTGAAGGTAGAGACTGAGGTTCCATACTTGACCTTCAGCGAAATCAAAGGTGGAGGTAGGACTCCTTGTACTGCTGGGTGCAGGTTGGCATTCCAGCTTCTTCGTGGTCTCCACCCGTGTCACAGGCACAATGACCCCATTACCACTGGGTGACAGTAAAAGTCTTAAATTTCCACCAGGACTGCAGTGGGGAGGGATAGGAGATCCTTTTTCCTCCTGGGTGGGGATGAAAGTCCTTTCACCCCTAGGTTCCTTATTTGACCTTCCCTGACACCACATGGGCAGGAAATGTTGGGGCACCTTTTTACGGCCTCGGAAGAGTAGAAGTCCTGGGTTCCCCCTTGGCCTTTGCTGTACAGGCCAGAGGGTGGCTAGACCACAGGTTCTTCTGTGGTGGGACCCAGAGTGCAGTGACGTTTTCCTGGGCTTGACCAAGGTGCAGACAGGCTTCGTTCTGCCTGCAGGCGCCTGGCTTCCCTGTCCTTAGAGCATTCGCTTTAGAAAACTTGCAATTCCTTTCTTGGCCACTTTGAGATGTCAGTCTTTTGAAAACCCTCCTGCCAGTTTTACAACCCAGGAATGTGTTTCTCAAGGACTTTGGAACCATCTATCTGAAATGTAAATACGAAAGGAGATACTGTCCTTACCTGTTAGTCTTTGCGGGAGAGAGTGGCCTAACTTCAGCGGTGCTCACCAGTCAGCAAACACAGACGACCTAATTACAGAGGGGAACACTTGCAGACGCAGGACTAGCAGTGTGCTGGGCACATCAGTATGATCACCAGCCGCCTCCCCCACAATCCCCAGCCTCCCTCAGCACGCTTCCACGAGCTCATCCCCAACACCGAAAGCCTGCTGCTCTTTGTTTAAGCACAGTTGAGTTTGGTCTCTTCCACCGATTGCCGCAGTCTTGAATAACTTTGACTTTGTCCCAGGCAGCTTTTGCTTTGACAAATGTTTGGTTGGAGTGGTTATAATCTGAAAGTTTATACTTTGCCAGGATGCCCCTTTCTTATGTCTTTGACTGAAGAAATTCAGGTTTTTCATACCTGCACTTCTTGGTGTTTCTGGATTATTGATTTTTCAGCTCCAAACCTCAGATATGAGAGACCAAAAGAAAACCCAGGGACCTCACTGCTGTCATTCCTCACGTCCTATGGTCCCTAGTCTATCTGATGTCCTCTCTCCACCTTTCTGGGTCTTATTAGGGGGAGAGGATTTGCATGCATATATTGCAGGGTTTTTAGTTGTACTTAGGGGGGAGAGTGGGGGGAAAAATCTCTACCCATCTTTCCAGAAGTGAAAGTCCTAACCATTTTTAACATCACATTTGTCCTTCAAACAGCTACTTGACCTCTTCAAACTTTTGGCATTTGTCATTATGATAGAACTTTGCTCACTTAAATGATAACACATTAATTTTTTTTTTACAACAATCATTCAAAAATTTACAGCAGTTGACATATTTAAGAAATTGAACGTCTTTTCATTATCTTTCATAGCTCAATGTAATGTTGAAACAAGTTATGATAATGGGACCAGGTTTAGAATTTAATCACACTCTTCCGTGTCAAATATTTCAAAAACAGTGACAAGGCTGCCATTTGTAGAGCATGTTTCTGTTATTACAGACGTCATCTGGAAGTTAGCTGGTGTACTGAGACAACAAAATAGCAGCAACACAACAAACCCATGGGCTGTAAGTAGACAGAAGTAGCAGAAATACGATAAGAGAGTTTCTGGCCTGTTGCCTAGAGCTGCTTCTGCTCCTCACCAGCAAACTGCGCTTCGGGCCTCCTACCATGCTCTGTGAGTGCGTACCTTGGACTGTTTCTCCTTCAGGGAGTCCCCATACACAGATTCCAGATGTCCAATAACACATTTGTCCCTGACGGTTGACACCGTTGTCCAGGTGGTTGAGGAACTCTGGCCACATCAGCATGCCACACTGGGCACCGCCAGTTGATGCCACTGGGTCGTCCAGCCTGGAGGGGCGAGAGCCATCAGACCACACGGAGTGGAGGCCAGCCTCCCTGGGTCCTTAGATGAGTCTACTCATGCAGGAAGTTGATTCTGCTGTGTTGGCCAAAAAGTCTTCTTAGCTTTTTCCATAAAATAAAAGCACATTTAAAAAATTTTCACCAATAACTTTATGATTTGAACATTTTGAATATGTCGGCCGTCTCCTGCCTGGTATAAGATTGATCGTCCTCAACTAATGTCTCAGTTTGATTGCTATCAACTTCAACTGGTCTACCTGACCGTAGACCATTGTACAGAGACAAATCTCCAGTATAAAACTTTGCAAACTGCTTTCGACACGTTTGATCAGTAACAGCACCTTATCCATACATTGCACAAATCTCTTTTTTGCATTTCAGTGGTGTTTTTACATTTTTTGAAATAATAAAACATAGTATGTCAAAAATGTGTATTTTCTTCCATCTCCAGTATTAATATGGCTACACAAAAATTCACTCATTTTGACTTTTTTTTAAATACACACTGATTTGACAGCTGTCACAATACAATCTAACAAAATTATTTTGAATGAATTTAAGACAACTAAGTGCTACTAGAGCCATCTTACGGAAAAAAAACCAAACAAATGTTTTGACCCACCCAGTAAGAAGCCTGGTACCTCCTGGTGTTTTCTGCCTCGGTGAAGGCTGAGAGCCTCACCAATTCATGGTCCGCCTGTGACCCTTTCGTGGCACAGCAGTTGGGAAGCTTGGCCTTGAGTGCAGAGTTGATGGTTTCTCAACCTTACCATCCTCTCCAGCTCCTGCCATGTAATACCAGGAGTCACTAATGCTCAATACATGGTCACTGAACACGTTTACAAAAGGGGGGATGTCCTCATCTCTAGATTTTCGATGCCTCGGATGGTCAGGATATGGACATTTTTATTGTTCGTCACAGCCTCCCAATGAAAAGAGATGATTTTACAGAAAGAGATTCTTTCGGAGCTAAATGACTGTCTTCTTCTCTGTCAAGTTTTGGAACATCCAGTGCAGGGAAGAATGGAAATCATGCCACAACTCAATGGCCAGGCCAGTACATTTTCGCCGTGCTGATGAAGAGAGCAGAGACGCCAGTCTCCACACCTAAAGCGAGGCATTTCGAAATGTCTCCACTGTGCCCAGTGTGTTCTTCCCTTGGAAGCATCCGATTCGCGCCTGGCGGCTCACATCACAGACGCTTCCAGACAAACTGAAGGCGAGTGCGATTTGATTATTTGTTTATTCCTCACCGTTCTAAGAACAATGCCCAGACCTTTCATCTGGCTCACAGAAAACAAAAGGCCCTGCGTGTGCCCCACTGCCCACCTCACACGGGCTCGTTTTCTCCTGCGCTTGTTTTTGTGTGTGACTGCGCTTTATTTCCTTGAAACGTATCCCCAGTCTGTTCTTCTAAAACCGGCATTTCTTAAAAAGCTCAGCTTCAAAAATGTCAAACACATTGAAGAATGAAAATCACAAAAGAGGAGGTTGTTCACAGCCACTCCCCTGGGGTTCCCTCATGTTTCTGGGTCACCATGCCGACTCGACGCGTTAGAAGTAACGTCCATCGTAGACTTAGCAGGTAACCCCTTGTGGTCAGGGTCCGAGTGATCTCCACATCAACAGAGCCGGCCCTTCGCGTGAAGACAATGCAGTATGTGTTCGGGAACACTCCGCACCGTCCGCCAAAGCAGCTCCAAAAGGAGGTTTCTTTTCAAAGGACAAGAAAAAGAAAGGGCCTTTGGAAAATTCATGAAGGGCATGTTATTTTCATCATCTAGGGGTGGAGTAGATGCAGGGCGTGAGTGGAGGAGGTTTCAGTGGATTTGGTGAAGACCATCCGAGGGAGGTAGTCAATATGCACCAAGGTTCTGATCAACCGAGCATTTATTTATAAGCTCAAATCAATACAGGGAGAATCAAATGGCACAGAACCTCAGAAGATTGAAGCCAGAAGTGAGCATTATGGATTATAAAATCCGTTCCCATCTTTTAAAGATAGGACATCTGCAGGTGAGAGAGAAATAGCCCACGCAGATTTAATCCCACATAGGCTTCCATGCTTGTATTATTAATATTAATGTCACTGGTTACCTTAGCTACAGTCTGTAGTTTCAGCATGTGCTATTATGCCAAACCCTGTAAGGAATTACTTAAAATCATAGATTCTGTAATCGAAGAGGACCAGATTTGACTACCAGCTCTGCTACTTGTGAGCTCTGTGATCTTGGCCAGAAGAGAGAATGACATCCATCAGGTGCAGTTTCTTTATGTGCAAAAAATGCTGGAAATCATCATGGTCCACTCATTGGTTTTGTTACAGTTAGGTAGACAATGTGGGCGAAAAGCTTAGCCAAGTACCAAGCGCATGGTAAATGACCTATAAATGTTATTATTATTATTTATATCAACTATAGTGAATTATTACTATATTTTCATTATTCTGTGTTCTTATTTATATAAATTAGTACTATTAATTATTTTATGTTGACTTACATCACCTTATGTTTTCACATATATTTATATCCATATTCAGTATTATTTACATTTGTATCAATGTTTGTATTTATAGGAATAGTTCTTTTATGCTACACGCTACACAAACTGAAAAGGGAAACAATCATATACCTAACTTCTTAAAATTCTCAATAAGCAATGGCAGCTTTTTCAGAGAACGCTAAGTACAGGTAATAACATTGCACATTAAATTCAATTGCTATAATGCCTTAAATATTGAATAGTGAGTATTACCATGCTATAATAGTATAATGTATGTTCTGCATATTAATTCACAGCAACTTTTCATAGCTTTGGTGAGGATTGTAGTTTCTCCTGTCGTGGTGTTTGTGACAGACCCAACAGGACCCTACGGTATTTCTTCTAATACGCAAAACCACGCTGTGCCGTGATTTCACGGAGGGACCTCGCACAGAGAGGAAGCACCAGGCAATCCCGTTCAGCCCAGCCTCTCACTGCTTCCAGGAAGGAGCCCGAATGGCCAGGTGCTCTTCACAGCCTTTGAGAGGGCCGCTCGGTCTGCCAGCTTCACTCCGAACTGTTTCATCTGGAGCCACGCACGGCGCATCAGTGAGTGTCAGAAGGCCCGAATGTGGATCTGACTATCGAAGGCCTGGGTCCTTCCTCAGGTTTGTCTCAGCTGCCAGCTTGGCTTGGAATAGCCTGCGGGATGATGGGCGCCAGCATCGGAATGGATTACGTGGCGAAATCCAGAACCTTCATCATTAGGCAATGCTGGTTGACCTGGCTGACCAGAAGGTGGGAAGTGCGCAGGGGCTGAGGTTTCACCCTCCCTGTCAACGAACAAGCTAGTTTGCCACAGTTTCATACACACTGGCAGGAGACACACGACTCCTGGGTCATAGAGAAAGGCCTTGATTACAGCCCAGTGGACGGCCTGAGCTCCATGTTCACGCTGGTTTCCCTCATCCCCAGATGTCATGGGACAGTGCAGAGGTGCATGCTACACACACAGTGGGTCTGTGTCTCAGCCGAAGAACCCAAGGTTGTGGAAGTATCCAGTCTTTCCAGGGGAGGTGCCAGCAATCCTGCCCAGCCTTTTCCCCAGAGGCTTTGTGCCCAGGAGACAAATCTACCCTCTGCTCCAGAGGAAGGCGCTCTCTGCGCCTTCCCAGGTCGTCTGCTACACAAATATGTGAGCGAAGAGACTCCAGAGCACCAGCTGTGGGTCCTTTTGCTCAGAACTTGGGAGAAACATGAGAAACCCACAGAAGACTGTCTCGCAGTGGGATAGAACGGAGCGCAGTTCTGTGATGGTTCCCCGGACGTGCCACCAGGGGTGGAGGGCGATGGACCTCCAAGAGGGTGACTCCCATTTTATGTGTTAGATAGTGGGTTTCTCTGTAGGCCTTCGTAAAGAAAGATTTCTGTGGTTAACACAAAACCAACCTAGGAAGTAAGAAAAAGCTCAAAACAAAACAAAACAAGCATGTAATGTTACTGTCGTGAAAGGCAATGCACTATGGATTACAGAGACAGTGCAACAGACCACCACAGTAACTAATGTGTGACAGTGTGTACTTTGTCTAAACACCAAGGACCTCAAATTTATTTGCGAAATGGTGATATCTGTCATACAAGGTGATTGGGAAGCTTGAATAAGATAAGCCTTAGGTTCAGTCCGACACATAACTCTCAGAAATAGTGCTTCCTTTCCGTAGCAGATGCTGTTGGTGTGTGGCTCGGATCTTCTGAGATTCCTTTGATCTGTCTGATGGATCCATCTACCAGCCAGAGTAGGTGCAGCCGCTAATGGCTCGTCCCTACCGTTTTCTCCGGAGGCCGCTCCTGGGTGATTTGACAGCCTTTCCGGGGGTGTGTTGGACCGACAGCCCTCCACACTTGCACAGCCGACGGGCGGCTGCTGCAGAGATTCAGACCCCAGCTCCCGTGCCGCGAGATGGGACAGACGCAGCTGTGCAGCCCACAACCTAGAGCTCCCGCAGGCATCAGGTCGAAGTTAGACTTCGTCTCAAGTTGCATCTTTACTTAACTTCTTCCCCACCCCCTTCCAGGCCTTTCCTTGAGCATACTTCCTTTATAAGTCACTTGAATGTGAATCCCCATCTTGTGTTCCGACACTGTTTGAACACCAGCCCCTAGGTTAGACAAATAGAAAAATGTTCAGATTTATCAGAGATACTGATCGTCCCGATTTCTTCGGTATACGCTTTTGATCTTTCTTTATAGTTCTAAAGTATTGAAGATGAGAGGTGTATCTCTTGTTCTGCCTTTATTTAAAACAAGAAACATGTCCCTAACATAAATAAACAGAAAGAGGCCAGATTATTTTAGCAGAAATGAGGTAGCACAGTAGTTTCTTTATTTTGTTGACCTGGATCTGTAATTAGCACTTTATTTTATATCGTAGACACACATGCATACGCACGCGTGTTATGTTTTGCTCTTCTTTTGCACTTGTGACCTTTTCTACATGAAAATCAAAGTACTCATTCAACGTCCTGAACATATGTTAGGGTCCTGGGTCAAAATCACCAAGCAATGCAGACAAAAGGAAAGCTCTAAGTATTGAAAGAAATGAAAGAGCATGGGATACCCCCAGAGCAAAAGGCACAAAGGAATCCCCATTGGTGACCATCAGAGACAATGCCACAAAAATAAAAGAAGGGGCCCTGGCTGGTGTAGCTCAGTGGATTGAGTGCAGGCCTGTGAACCAAACAATTGCAGTTCGATTCCCAGTCAGGGCACATGCCTGGGTTGCGGGCCAGTTCCCAGCGGGGGATGCATGAGAGGCAACCATACATTGATATTTCTCTCCCTTTCTCCTTCCCTTCCCCTCTAAAGATAAATAAAATCTTAAAAAAAATAAATGAAAGGAAGGTCTATGACTCCCAGTCCTGTGATGTCAATAAGAACATGACGTAAAAAGATAGCAGAAACAGAAAGACTGTTAAATGTGTGACTAGAAGACCCAAGAGAGAAGCAAAGATGAGGAAAAAACTCCTTCACAGTCAAAGAGGAGACATTACTGTATGTGAAGGCCTTAAATGAAACTTTCTAAACCTGGAGTTGTGGCTCCTTTTAGTGCGAGCAGTGACTGGTTTAGTGCTTTCAAACCTTGTGGCAGTTTCCAAAGCCTTCTGCTGTTGGTTGGAGCTGTGAGTACAGATGAGAAAGCCCCGAAAAAAACACCCAGCAGGGATAGCAAAGTTGACTGAGGAAGGTATTCATTGGATCGAATGACCAATTTAAAAAAAAAATATTTTATTTATTTATTTTTAGAGAGCGGGGAAGGGAAGGAGAGAGAGTGGGAGAGAAACATCAATGTGTCCCCTACTGGAGACCTGGCCTGCAACCCAGGCATGTGCCCTGGCTGGGAATCGAACCGGCGACCCTTTGCTTCACAGGCCTGCGCTCAATCCACTGAGCTATTGAATGACCAATTTGATGGAAAAGATTGCTACAAATATACGCCACAAAGGACATGTAACTTAAAGGCAGAAACACATGCTCTAGGATGTAAGTCTTCAAAAAAATCTCAGATTTTCATAATCTCCTTCCACTGTTTCTAATAAGTCACAAACTGCAATCAGTCTCATGTCCTCTGTCACCGATGGTTTCTGTATTTTTAATCACGTAACATGTATAAAGCCATGGCACCACTTTTACTAACTTCCAGTCATTCTTGTGTGCCACTCACAAAGTTTTTGAGTGTTTTGTCCTTAACTTCATTTTTCCAAATAAGCTCTGTGATTTTTCTTGTGCAGTTTGCATAGCGTGTTGAGTTTTAGGAATGTGTGCACTATGTTAGTTAGGGAAGTATGTGTCTGTGTGTACCCTTCCACGCTGTTCCCTCTGCCCGGAACATCCTTCCCTCTCTGTTCTACTCACTGCTTGACTCCTACTAGTTCTTCATATTGATCTCTATTTCTTTACAAAAGATTACTGTCTTTGACTCGTTGTCCACAGAGCAGATGAGGGGCCGAAGATCTGGAGTGCAACCTTTTATCTGGGAGGTGATTCTAGGAAGAACTAGTGGGAGAGGGTACCAGGCATACCCTGAAGGGAAGGAGCATGCGTGAGTGAGTTACCCGGGCGGCTAAAGCTCAAGCCTGCGGGGGCATCTGGGAGATGGCAGGGAACACATTTCAGAGTTGTCCCACCTGGGGACAGCGACACTGGGCTACTTAAACTCCCGCTCTCATCTGTCATGGTCTCAAAGCTGCTCCCAAGAGTGTGAGCTCTCCTGCACTTCTGGTCTGTCCCTCGTGCGGTTGGAGAGCGATCCCTTAGATGGAAAGGAGCAGATGTCTGCAGTAGAATGCCATGAGCACATGATGAAATGGTGAGTGCCCATGGATATGGTGTGCGTTTGGGGGGTGGATGGAAAAGAACCGCCTCGGCTTCTCCTCCATTGGCTTCACGGTCGAGGAACTTCCTCCTGTTACACACTACCTTGAACTAACATCCGAACGACCTTTTCGTTGTAGCGCTTAGCACATTGGTCATTTTTTCCACTTCTTTATGGAATTATTTGATATGTGTTCAGCTCACACTGACCCACCTGAGCCGATTGTTCTGCAGACCCACCAATACCACGTTGGAAGCAGGCTGGTAGAAGCACGCACGGCATGGGGGTTGGCAAACACCATGGAAGCTTTCCTCCCTCCCAGCCCTTCCCCCCACACTTCCTCCTGGAGAGCTGGCTGTTAACCACTTAGCAGCACAGCCACCGTGTCTGTCTGGTTTGTGTCACTGGTATATGAACACCCTCCTCCTCCTCACAGCCGCACAGGGGACGGGGTCCCTCCAACGACTGAGTCGGTTCACCGGCTGGGTGAGGCGATGCGGAGGCCTGCTTGGACTGAGAAGACGGTCGCCTGAAACCACTATGTGCTTCTCGGCAGAGCGGGTCCTGGCCTCTTTTGGGCACTGATTAGGACTCGGGGACAGCTGCAATTTGAGGCCACCATGTTGTCGGGAAGAGGGGTGTGTTGGTCATCCTCATTGCTCTGTTGAGAGGACATTCTTTTCAGTGCATCTTAATGCTGAATATTATTTAACTTTAGGGAAGAAAGGGGGAGGGTTATGAATTCTTGAGACAGTATTTTAATCTCTAAAGATCATGCTTACTCTCGTTTTTGAAGTGTCATTACATAGATCTTGCAAAACCAAATAAAAACACAGAGAGGTTAAACTTCATCACAAAAAAAGCTTCCTATGATTCTAAATATCTGTGATATCATGCCAATAACTATGATTTCTTTAAAAAATGATAATGTTGTGATGCTAAGGTACATCAAACATCAGCAGCAGTACCATAGGGGTGCATGTGTTCTTTTGAATTGGTGTTTTGGGACTCTCTGAGTGTATTCCCAGCAGTGAGATCACTGGGTCAAAAGGCAGTTCCATCTTTAGTTTTTTAGGAAACTCCACACTGGTTTCCGCAGTGGCTGCACAGTCTGCATTCCCACCAACAGGGCACTAGGGTTCCCTTTTCTCCACACTGTTGTTTGTTGATTTCTTAATGATAGCCATTCTGACTGGTGTGAGGTGGTCACTCATTGTGGTTTTAATTTGCATCTCTCTGATAGAACCAGAGACATGGAAACAAGGAACAGACTGACAGTGACCAGAGGGGAGAGGGGAGAGGGGTGAGGGTGGGAAGAAGGGGAGGGACTAGTCAAGGAACATGTATGAGCGACCCACGGACATGGACAACAGTGTAGGGACTGACTGTGGGAGTGCGGGGTGGGGCGGGCTGGGAGGCAGAGGACAAAGGGGAAAACATGGGGACAGCTGTAATAGAATAACTATAAAATACTTAAAGAAGTACATTATAATGTGAAGATACATCAAACATCAACAGTAATAACAAGACCCACCCCAACATATGCTATATTTATGTCAGTGAATGAATGAGAATTTTTTGAAAATTAAAGCCTCCGGGGAAAAATGATGCAAGGTATTTGTATTCAAGCTGATTCTCTATAATTTGAGATCCTTGTAACACTTCCAGAAACAAGTTTTACTGGGTCAGATCGACTCTCCAGTGTCCAATGCTTACAGTCGTAATTTAAAGGTAAGGGCAACCTGCTGTAAGACGGGCAAGAATCCACCTCCCAGGGACCGTCCAGAGAGCAGCGTTGTTGGCAGGGAGCGTAGTATCCCCCCGCCGCCCCCCGTGCACAGTATGTGTAAGATTGAGGGGCCCGGAGTTCTCAGGGCCATGGGAGAGAGCCCAGGGTTTTACATTTTAAGGTATATGACAGTGTGTCTGTGTGTGTGTGTGTGTGTGTGTGTGTGTGTGTATGAGCACAAGACTATATATAAAGCTTTACATTTTAGAAAGATGATTTTAAAGAAAAATCATTGCTTCGACTCCCAATATAATCAGCAACTCCTTATTCATCCTTGGAGTCAATGGAATGAGGTCTCTGTGTGGAATGTTACAGACACGAGGATGTCAGGTGTTTGGTTGCAGCTGTGAATGTCCCCATCTGGGCGTCACAAAACGTTACCTGACTCAGGTGACTGCTGATGGTCCTCCTGTCTGTCTGCACTTCAGGGAACCGAGAGCTCCGTGTGCTGTGTGTGCTTAGCAAGGCTCCAATGGGACTGCCAGCATGAGGCTGAACAGAACACGGCGTTCCTATTTCTACCCCTGCATTAGAATCATAATAGAAAACAATCGGTGAATGTTTACTTTTAATTTATTTTTAATCAGCTTCATTTTAATCAGAAAATTGTATCTAGAAAAAAAATTTATGGAATGGTATCTTGAAGAAATGACACGAACACTGAATATCGTGTTGACATACCTTTTCATGGAATGTTTCAGTGTGGATTTATGCTAGACCAATTGGATATTTTTCTTAAGAAGAAGATTAAATATTTAAAGTGCAAAGGAATAAGCAAGTTTTTTCTAAGCTGCATGATGCAAAGAATTAGCCCCAGGACTTACATTTCTGTAACCTTCTTCTGACATTTTTTGCCATCTCATTCTCCTACACAAAGAATGCCCACAGCAATGACAAAAACAGAAAATTGTGGAATTTTGATAGCATGACACGTGTTTTTTCAGACGCAGTTTTAAATGACTTTTCACCCTCCTTTTTCAACTCACACAGCCACACACTGATGAAAAGCATGCGCCGAGATATTCCAGAGGCAAAATCCTGGACCGCGGGCCACATCTTTCGGCTTCGGTCCCAGCTCTGCCTCTCACTAGCTCCGAACCTGGTGTCGGTTTTCTTGCCTATAAAATGGGGATATAGAAACAGCACCTATCACGAAGATTAAATACAATCGCAATGTACATTTGTATTATTTAGAATAGTTCCTAGCATCTATACAGTAATCATCATCGTATGATTATTAATGGCTAACAAATAGTTAATAAAATAGAGTGCTTCCTGTTCAGCACACGGGTGTGCGTTACTAACTGGAGAGAGAAATCTCTCGAGCAAATAGATCCCTCCTGCTCTCCCAGAGAGGCGCGCCCATCTACAAATGGCTGTCACACCAGACAGTGAATAGTCCAGCGGATGAACATGTTCTCTGAGGCAGGAGCCAGAGGAAGGAGCCCAGCTGGGGCTGATCTCGAGACCAGCTGCCTAGTTCTCTACGGAGAAGAGAACGAACCGGGTCCCGGGCGCGGGGAACGTGCTGCAGTGCAAGGAGCCGTCCAGATCCGCACCAGAGCTGTTTCCTGTCAGTCAAGACGCATGCACAGCGAATGTTTTCTTTGTGTGTGGGGGAGGTGGGGGTGAGTTTTTCTACTCAATTTTAAGATGGTTCTGTCAGGGACAGGATGGAGTAATTTGTAATGCTGTGGGAAGAACACGGGCTAGAGGAGGAAAGAGCAGATTGCCCCTGCACCGGCCGACTGGGGGCTGTGGGCAGCGTTCCTGAGCCGGTAGACGACCTCTAATGTCCTTCTACCTCTCCCATTTCGCTTTGTATTTTATGAAAAAAAAAACAAAAACAATTTCGAGTTAAGTTGGCAATTCAATGCAAACGCTCGGCAACTTCTGTGCAAAATGAGTTTTCAGATCTATAAATACAATCTAGTGTGGATGCTAGGGAGAATGGATAAAAATGGATTTTGATGCTGGCTTTGTTAATTCACTAGCGTTTTTACACGACAGGGTGATGACGAAGAAGAAAATCTCTATTTAGTTTGAATATTTGTTGATCAATTGGTAAAACTGTATGTTGGCCAAAGGGTGTTTCTTTTCCCCCAGAGTACAACTGTATTTTAATTCTGATGGTTACCGAATTGGATTATGAAAGTGATATGGTATTCCCTCTATTGTGCCTGAGACTGCTCTTGTCAGGCCCACGCGGTCGGGCACCATAGAGACCGTTAGCGCCTTGAGACAAGGCTCTGCAGAAGCTCCCAAGTGACTTTCCTATACGCTAGCCAGCTCCGAGGAGGACCCTCTTCTCTCTCCTTAATGTTCTAGCAAAGATCCCAGAATTAATTCTCCTTGGCTCTGAGTGGCCTTCCAAGGGCCAGGTGTCTATGCTGAGTTACCTGTGGCCAGGCAGTGAGAGGCTCTGATTGTGCCGGCTTTTACTCCTCAAATCAAGGAAGGGGGGGTCGCTAAGTACAATGGAGTATGGGCAGGGTTACCTGAGGAAGTGGAAAAAGAAGCCGTTTGGAAAAAAGCAACAAATACCCCTTGCCAGCAAGAGCAAGCTAGGCACACTGTTCCACAAAGGGACCACCCTCTACATGTCATAAAATAGTGGTGGAATCCATAAATAACTTGACATTTTCTTCTCACTCAGTTGTCTCATTTTGGAGCTGTCTTTCAGGAGGGAGCGGAAGAGTTATTATGCCCATTAGTATCTGAAATGATGTAATGGCCCTCTATCTGTCAAATTGCTGAAAATTATTTGTATTAAGGGCACAGAATGTGTCCCTAGCCTTTGCTCAAATAACATTTGCCTTCTTATTTAAAGATAATACATCCTCGAAACAGAGGATAAATGGAGAGTAAAATAAAATCTAGAGGCACCTTCAATGCAGACCAGAGGAATGAGAAACTGTAAAAATTAGGGTTAGAAATTAATCATCGTAGACAGCTGTTTTAGATTAATTCAGCTAACACATTTAACATTAGACTCCCTGGCTTTTTAGTCATTGTGGTTGTTCAAACACTATGTCTAATGAAAGAAATAATTGTCTCCAAGGGCCCAAATACATCTTGCTAAAATATGAATGGAGTTTGGACTAGAACAGATGCTATTTGTACTGGAAAGGATAAAAACTATACAGTTTACTTCATATTCATATCTTATACGCTTCTCACCAAAGCATGGCAGAGAGCCGATAAATGTTGACTCTGGAATCCAAAGGACCTTGATACTTGGCTTCCACCTGCAGCCTATGAGCTGTGTGACTTTGGGCGATTCTCTTAAACATCTCGAAGCCTCTGTCTCCTAAGGCATAAAATGAGAGCGGAAAATTGTGCCTCCCCGAAGCAGGTGCTGTGAGGATTTAGCGAGATAGGCTGCGTAAGGCATGGAGTGTACCACCACGCTCAGCTACGGTTACTTCCACTTTTTTGTCGTAGCTGTTGTACGGGTGTGGTGCTGGTTATGTCATCCTTCTGTTGTGGCTAAAAATGCCCATGCGTGTCTATGAGGAGACGTTTCCAAATAACCCTGACATGGACATGGTTGTATATACACATTTCCTCTTGGTAATTTGACTTATTTCCTCAGAATGTAATCTGAAAAGGTGCTCCCAGGTCAGGCATTTCTAGAGTTCCAGCAATATGTTGAAATTCTGTTCGGGCGCCCCTGACTGAGAGTAAGTGGGTTTACTCCGGGGCCGGGGCCTCTCGCGGAATTGCAAATAGCCACAGGAGCACGGCGTGTTTTCTGTGGAGTGACCCACCCCCCGTGGGCTGCTTTTGCTGGTTGCTGGCCTTTCAAAGGGCTGACTAACAAGCTGTTAGACCGCTGCCCTTTGAAAGGGCAGGTCCCAGACTGCATCCCCAGACTAGAATTGCTTGTTTGCTCTGGCCTGGTATTTGGGTCCTGCACGTGCTGGAGGGTTTTTCCAGGTTGGTCGCTGTTTGTCCCCAAAAGCCGCGAGGGCCGCCGTTCACAGCAAACTAATAATAACGCGGCACACGGGGTCCTAAATCTTGACGTCGCTCCTCCTCCCCACCCCCGTTAACTCGGTGGTTTGGTCTCTGCACTTGTGCCCGTGTTCGTCCTCCTGAAGGAAATACTCTCGAAGAGAAGGGGAAAGAAGGCTGTATAATAATAGGTGAGTGACAGTAGTTTTATGAAAATACAGAGTTTAAAGTAATTAAGAGCTGTGTTTTTCATACACTGATTCAGAAGGGGCAGTGTAAACCCCTGAGCCAGAGGGGCCTGACTATTTCCAGTTAGTCTGAGACTAAGGGATTTTGGGGGGACAGGATACTTCCAGTGCTGAAACTGGGGGAGCCCTGGGCAAACGGGGGTGGTCCAGTACCTTTGGGGAGATTTTGTAGCAGACTAACCCACGTCAGTGGTCAATATCCTTCTATTATAAGCCTCTTTTGGCTTAGCCTGTTTACCCTGCCTTTCTGCCCCTTGGTAGAGACAAGATGATTCCTACACCTGGCTGCCACGGGCAGGCCCCTTGGCGATGCCTGGGGCACTGCTGCCTGCAGGGGGCAGTAGGGAATCAAGCTCGATTTATGAAGCACCTGTGTGAAACCCCTCCTGTCTTCAGAGTGGCCTCTCTCCTTGCTCACAGTGCACTGTGCTTTTTCTCCCCTCTGCCTGCCCAGGACCACTTGTCTGACTAGAGGTTTTTTAGAATTTTCCTTTCCAATCATACCAAAAAAAAAGGAAATAAGAGAAAAGAAAGACAAGGGAATTTTTTAAAGCATTTAAAAAAAAAAGTCGTAGTGGATTCTTTCTAGCTAGCTAGCTAGCTAGCTAGCTAGAAAGAAAGATTTCTAGCTAGCTATCTGAGAGAGGAGAAGGGAGGGAGAATGAGAGGGAGAGAAACGTCAATGTGAGAGAGAAACACTGATTGGTTGCTTCTGCTACACCCTGACCGGGGACCGGACCTGCAATCTAATTGAGAATTGGACTGGCAACCTCTCACTTTGTAGGATGACACCCGACCAACTGAGCCACACGCCAGGGATGAAAAGCAGGAGATTTTGTAGAGGGTTTGGTTAGAATGGAAGTGATAGGGAGATGCTATGTTTTTATTCTTTTTCTCTCTTACCTTCAACACTTTTCCCAGATGTACTTGCTATGACAGTTGTATCTCCCAATCGCCTCTGAGACACAGAGGGCTTCTTCTTCCTCCTCCTCTTTCTCCTCCTCCTGCTCTGCCTCCTCTTCTTCACATTACTTTTTATCACCTTTCTTCATCACCAGCTTACTTTTTGTCATTTTCAACAGCCACCAGTCACTAAACAAGTGCTGCATGAGGCACTTTCTGTATTATCTCTCTGATTTCACCGTGAATTCTCTGGGTGGGTATGCTTGCCCTCATCACGCAGATGGGAGAGCAAGGGCTCCAGTGTTTATGTACCGAAGTAGCAGGTGACAGTACGTTACAGTGAGAAGCATGGAGGTTAGGAAGTGGGGCAACCGTGGTCCAGATCTGGCCGCTCTCCCTTGCTTGAGATCACGTAACTGTTAAGGGGGAGATGTTCCTTTCTAACCAACCCCCCCTTAACACATGAAGCTGTGTTTCTCAAGCTTCAGTGCCTCAGATCACATAGGGATCTTGTGAAAATTTAGATTTCACTTTAGTAGGTTTCGTGATGGACTTTAAGCTCAGCATTTCTAACAAGCTTCTGGCAATGCTGATGCCTCACTGAGACAGCAAAAGTGGCAACATAAACAAACACCTAACACTGCGTCGTATGGGACTTGGCGTGGGAGGCAGCCAGGGCGGTTAGAAGGTTTCTCTTCCTGCCCAGAGTTTGCATATTTCTCTTGACTGATGGCAACATTGCCGTATCTCATCAAGCTCTTTGAAAATTGCAACTGGAACAGGGATGACTTCCTGCTTCAGACAACTGCCCACCCGTGCGTTGGCGTGCAGGCGGCCTCTGCCTGCCCATAAGTTCGATTTCCCTTCAGTGACTGTAGTCTTGAAAACAGAGGAGGTGGCCTTACGTGCAGGGGAGAGGCAACAGAGGGGCAGTTGGCTTCTCCCTGAGTCCTTTAGGCAGAAGGATTCAGCTCTGGCTCATTGGACGCCCGAGTGTTGCTGAACTTTTTCTGGCCCTGCCCTTCTCATTGATTAATCTAATAATTGACGAACATGTCCTCTGTCACAGAGCACACACATTACCTGGGACTGACCTCGTATTTAGTGATTGAAAGCTTGTTGAATTCACTACATCCACATGTCTCTCATGATCCATATAAAACTTCCTGCTTCTCAAGATGTGTCATAAAACAGAAGGTGTCTGTTTCAGATGTTTTGGAAACTGCACAGTATATCCCACCCCCGGATCTTCACCATGTATCGTATGTAGAATTCTCCGAGAAACCCTGCAGTGATAAATCCATTGTATGGATTGTTGTTTTCAATCATCCGGCCAAGTTTTAGGGACCTCGTGATCCAGAGTTTCGACTGTCTGAAGGGAGTGTGCTCCTCACATTGGCTTCCCCCCACCAGCTGAGCATCAGCACCAGCTACATCCCCGAACACGTGCGGCAGACCCTGCAGTTACAGCCTCCTGCTTCTTGCTGCCTGCCTCTCCTCCTGCTACTCAACTTCGGAACATCTGTGAGTTGGTGCTGAGGAAGCCTCATCTGAAGCTTAGCAGAGTACAGTCCGTGGACATGAATTTGACATCTCCATTTGCAGCGAGCCTGTTTCTGACCCTTGAGCCCGTTCTCTGTTTATGAATGCATAGGACTCAGCATGCATCTGGCTTTATTGCTGGGAAAAATATCTGTTCTCTTGATGAGTGAGGAGTAGCAGTTTTCTTTTTAGAACACAATTACATGAAATAATACACATATAAGTTTGATGGGTTCTAACGTCTAACACATCATTTTACTATTATTGTTAGTATTACCATTTCTATTTTTAAAACATTTATTATTATTTGAAGCATATGGACAATATAAGCAGCTGGTAAGGTGAGCTGTTATTAGCCATTCAGTCATACCATCACTCTTTTGTTCATCTCGATTAAAATGTTTTTCCTGTGTGTATCAGTTTTTATGAGCATCTTTTTACAATTATTACAATACTCCAAGAAAAGTTGACATTTTTAGGAATAAATCTCATAAGATTGCCTCCAGGTAAGTTAATAAACTATATGTTGAAGGGATCATATTGCAAAATAAGCCTCTATATACAAATGATCCTTTTGTTTAGTGGAAAGAGAATTGGACTGGGAACAAGTTGGGTCATATCCCGAGTTGTATCCTCTGGCTGCCCTTGGACAAGTCACTGCACATCTCTGCGTTTCCCCACTTTGTCTGTAAAATGAGGGGACGTCGAGAGCTTCCTTTGAGAAATGGCAGGAACACCCTTCGGGAGCCAGCTCCTGGATTCAAGAGTGACCAGGTGGGTGTGTAAAATCTTGTCAGGCTCTTTCCTTTCTCGGAGTCCCAGTTCGCCTCTTTGTCACAAGATGACATGGAAATCGGCGAGGTGATTCTACCGTCTTTCCAGATGTTAGACCCAGAATCCTCAGTCTTCTGATCCTAGAGCCTTAGACTTGGTTCCCTTTTCCACACTGGCAGGAGGGGCACATCGAATTTGAGCTGAAGGTCCTGGTCCTGAACAATAATCTTATTTTTAAGAAAAAGAGAGGTGCCCAATAGTTTTCAGAAGGTGGTTACTGAATTTAGTGTGTATATTCACGTGAAGATATAGTTCTTGCCAAGATAGTATGTAAACGCCGTGAAAACAGGGACGTGGTTTTGCTCAATGTGGGTTTTCAGCACCTTGAACAGCACCCAAAAATATCTGTGGAAGGAATGATTGCATGCTGGGAACACCTGAGAGTGGGAGAAGCCAGTTTCTAGTGTGAACTTGACCGTACATGCCAGCAGCTTATGGCCATTATAACTACAGTGATGAAGACTGCTCAAGGGAGTTGGCGTTCCCGTCTGGAGGTGTCACAGCAGCCGACCTCGGGGGATGCCCAGAGGGGCTAAAATCTACACGCCCATTCTGCCTCGGGGACTGTTTTTTCCGCCCAACACTGTCAGTGTAGAGAGCATGAGCAATGACGAAGGACGGCGACGTCTTTTTCGCTTTGATAAGGGGGGTTAAATCACCATGGCGATTACTGGAATTACGACACAGCTTCGTGAGGCGTGCAAGCAGAGATTTCAAAATTGTCAATCATGAGTGTTCATGAAGTCCACAGTAAAACCAAGGGTTATTCTGAGTACTGTTTCATCCATTAGACTGACTTGCTAGAAAGACTGTGTTTTAACCATTTAAAAAAAACCCAGACCACTGTGTTTGAATAAACTCTTCACTGTTTCGATCAGTTCATTGTGTTTCGCAGCCATACCCCTTGAAGGAGCTTAAGTGCTCTCCCACGGCTTCCAACTGCTCTTTGAATGCTGTTCACGTTCCTCTGAGCTGTGTGCGAATTACTGTTCCTGGTCTGTAGGCTCTGTCTTCCCCCCACATGCTGTCCTTTTCCGGGCTCTCTCTGCTCAGGCCACGTGACTTTGTGACAATTTCTTGAGCACAGAAAAATTCTGCCTCTAAACTGCTCTTCCCTTATTTTTGGAACAATTTCCCTCCCTGTGTTGTTTCCCTGCTGGGCTCCTCCTTGGTCCTCAGGGCCCCACCTGAATGCCAACTCCTTGAGGAAACCTTTGCCAGTCACTCTTCCCAAAGGAGTCTTATCCCTTTACATCATTTAACACTGTACTTGGATGTTTCCTTTAGGTCAAAATTTACCCTACATTTTTGAATTGTTTGCTGTCTTCTTACTTGCCTCTCCCCCCAACTAAAACGCAACTTCTTTAAGAGAAGGGACCAAAAAATTCTTATTTACATGTTACTGTGTGCCAGGCATGATGCTAGGCCCCTAGTTATAAAATGCTGAGTTAAATATATGTTGAATAAACAGTAAGCCTAAATGGAATAGGAGAAAGCAGACCCAGTCTAGCAATTTTTGATTTCTTTAGGCATAGGAAAGAAACCATACAGGACATGGCGCATAAAGTCCGGGGAGCTTCCCTCAGGGCCCAGGCCCCAGCCTCTCCACTGGAAACATTTCCTCCGCTCAGGCTCAGGCGTCGTGAAACCAGAGATCTGGTTTCTTCTGGAAGAGATCGACTCACTATCTTTTAGGTATTCAACTGTTTGATTAAGAATAAATTACAGTTTTCTTAAAAATAAAGCTTTTATGGCAAGAATAAAAGAAACAACAAAAAAAGATCATGTTTTTGTTTTATTTAAACTGGCAGTCCTCAAACTGATTTTTAAAACAGGCACTAGGGTTGTTATATTTTCCTTAGTGTCTGTAGCTATTTATAAAACTGAAGTGCTGCAAATCACAATTTTATTATTAATGTAAAGCTTAGAATTATTTATAGCCAAGATTTGAAACATGCACACCTAGGTGTGCGTGTGTGAGGGAGTGAAAATGGAGTGCCTTACGTACGATAGGAAAACAAGGCGCACCAGTGATTCCCTGCACAGGGACTGACTAACCATAGCCTGCGGGTAACATCCAGCTCACCGCCCGGCCTGTTTTCGTGTGGCCTACAAGGTAAGACCAGTGTTTACATTTCACAAAAATGTTAAAATAAAAATATAAAAGAAACTCTCATCCTTTTTTAATAAAGACTTTATTTATTTATTTTTAGACATAGGGGAAAGGAGGGAGAAAGAGAGGGAGAGAAGCATCAATGTCCGGTTGCCTCTCATGCGCCCCCTCCTGGGGACCTGGCCTACAACCCAGGCCTGTGCCCTGACTGGGAATGGAACTGGTGACCCTTTGGTTTGGAGGTCGGGGCTCAGTCTACTAAAGCCACACCAGCCAGGGCGAGACTGTCCTCCTTTCAGCAAGAAGAGTTTCTTAGAGGTGAGGAAATTGTCTCTCTGGCCCTTTGCAGCAGAAGGCTGTCCCTCATCTACCACATGAGCTCACAGCACAGTGTGTGCCCCATAATAGCAAGAGTCCATTTTTATAAGGTATTCTTGATGATGTAATTTGGGGAGATAGTAATATATACTGTTCTACTGATAGCTCTCTGAAATCTTCTTTTAATTCTCTGGCTGCCAAATAATAAAAATAAAAATAAAATAATAATAATAATAATAAAAATGATAATAGAAATAGTATTGGGCACTTCTGTTCCAGGTACCACTTTATGAGCTTTCACAAAATCAACTGTTTTCTTGAATGACTGTCTTAAAAAGCAAATGCCACTCCCTTGATGAAACTTTAAGGGCTTTTCCTGATTTGCTGAATGATTGCCATAAATAATGAGATGACATTCCCAAAGATCCAGACTGTAGGGGTTTGAAAGCATCGCGAGATCATACGCACTGGGAGACACGCCGATACCACCTGTTGCCATGCTTTTTAAGTTTATCAAAGTCTCCAAGAGCAAGTAGCCCAAGAACTTCCTTACCAGCCTCCTCGACAAGTGGGAGCCTCCATGGACCGTATTTTCTTATCCCCGACCTGGAGCTGTCTGCTGTTGGGAGTTAGGCGAAGATGTGCATTGCTGCGGCACCTTTTGTATTCCCAGATCACGTGCCAAGAATGTTCTCCTTATGACCACATTTAACGTTGGGTATTGTAACGTCTCCTTCGATTGGTCGTCTTGGGTCCCAAGGATAACATAAAAGCCAGCAAACTAACACAAATACTGCGCATATTTAACATGCAATTCTCAAAGTTCTGAGTGGAACACACAGTGGGAGTTTTTATAAACCCACCTATGCAAGGACAGTAGGTAGACTCCGTTAGCCAGCTCAGCAAATGTCAGTTCTTCGTTTCCCTTAATATCATTTCGAGATTGTTTTCTGTCTCCTCTCAGTAATCCGTCAAGACAAATGGTAATGAACTGCTTCTTTACATTGGAGGAAAGATGTGGTGCATGCTTTTCTTTTTATTTATGTATTTGCTTAAGAACTGATGAATCAAACACGGGGATAGTAACTGAGCTTGAATCTTCTCAATCAGTTCTCCACCTTGTCCTGAAAATCGCCTCACACAACCGGAAACATTCAAATTTCACCAATATACATCTTTAGAATTAGAAAAGGAAGCTCTTTTAACCTCTGTCGTGTTTGATAATGTCTCCATGTTAAAATTATGGAATACTTGCTCAAACTTGTACTGTATTTCCCTGTTTATGGTCACATTCTGGTGAACACATTATGTAGAGAAGAAATAATATATTCGAGGCTCTTGGCAAGTGAGCAGAGGGCACAGTGAGGTCCCCTACATCAGGGGCACCGGTCCATAGCCTGATAGGAACAGGGCCATCAGCAAAGCTCGCCTGAGCTCCGCCTCTTGCCCCCTGCACCCCCCGTCTTCCCCCAAACCTGTCCCTGGTACCAAAAAAGGTTGGGGACCGCTACCCTAGATGAACTGAATGAGGGCTTCTGACGTGCACAACACAGAGATAAGAAAGGTCTCAGTATCTTTAACTTTACTGGTCTTTATAGCATTGTTTGGTGTGAGAAATATATTAGTAGGAAGTAGACTTTGTAATTGCAAATTCCTGCTCCGGCTTTGCTATGCAGAGCTTTATCTGTTCTGCCTTTACATGTTTTATTTTACTCTCTCCAAAGCACAGCTAATGGAATTTGAGCTTGCAGGAATTACTTGTATTTTAATATTTGGGGGTGCTTAGTATCCTGTGGTAGAGGACCCCCTACACAGCTCCCCACCCTCACCCTTCTGGCTCCATCGGACTAGGGAGAGTTGGACCTTCCCTTGAAACCCAGGTCCCACGTTCCCCTCAAGTAGAGTCTGACCCAAGGTTGGACTTGTCCCTTTCTCTGCACCTCCTAGACAGTGGTGTCTTCCTTTCTGGTAAGCACGTGAATATTTGTTAGTGAATAATGAAAGATGAACAAGTAAAGAAAGATTTCCTTTCTCTGTTTGTCGCCTGCTACTCCCCTGGACTCTGCTAGCTCCACCCAGGCAGACATCCCTCAAGCAGGTCAGGTCCTTTCCAGCCTTCTTGGCATTCTTCCTACATGGTTGAATCTTGCTGTTCTGGAAAGTTGCTATGCCCTGCACCTTGCTTGTCCCTCCTGACCTTTTCAGTGAAGACAGGCTCGCCATCCAAAGACTCAAGCGATCATTTCCTCCTCTAGCACTTTGTTCCTTTGTCTCTTCTAGGAGGAACTGCCTTTCGTGGAAATTGTTAGCTTATTCCTCTGTCTCCTCACGAGGAAACGCAAACTCTTTGATGCTAGGAACCATGCTTGTTTCAGGAATGTGGAGTTGGTGTTTAGAATAGTCTGCTTAATGTGAATTCCGGGAGATGCGAACCTTTATTGGAACAGCATACCCAGAGACATGTCTCATTATTATTTAAAATTTTATTTTTAATCTTTCTTTATGGTTCACGATATTCTTTCTGGATTTGGGAAACAGGAATCGGAAAGAACAATAAGGATGCAGAATTCTAAGGATCTTGCAAATGTCTCCCTTCATCACCTTTTTGGTTAAGTCTTTCCCCAGGAGACACTGAACCTCCTTTACGAAGTGGTTCAGGAGTTCAGCTCACTTAACCTACTCCTTTAATTTGTGTTTAATCACCTGGATTCCTCATTTTTGACAACTGTTTACAATTCACATGACAATCTTTACGAGGACTACGGTTTCCTATGAGTGGAGTTCAAGTAAAGAAAGAACTTTTTTTTAATCAGGTGCAAGAGATTTCAAAGAGAAAGTTGTAATTACTTCTCAGACATGAAGTCAACTATTACTGCAGTTAATGGTGTATGAGGTAGAGCATTTGGAAGAAATCTGTAGTAGAAAAGAAATTTTGGACGAATTATTTAATCCTGTTGCTCCGGGACCTGTTTTCCCTCCCTTATCTCTGTCTACTTGTTCACTGTAAGTGTTAAAAAATTAGTAGATTTTTTCATACCTAGGAATTTATTCTGAGAAAAGTATAATATGAAATAGGAATTAAGGAGGCATTTTTGGTGGCATCCTAGATAATGTAGGAGAAAAATTTCAGGGGCAAATGAAGCAAGTGCAGGAGAGGGTAGAAATAACTTATGAAAGACAGTACTTCCTAGTTTCTTCAAAGTCATTGTGTCCATCAATAAAGCCCTTTTTTAGCTCAAGCAATTTAAATTTTAGCTTGTGTTATTGCAAGTAAGAGTCCCAACTGAGAAAAATATTTCAAAGTCATATTCTGGTATTTGAAGAAAATGAAGAATCTGTGTGAATATGAGCAGACATAATTTGACTAGAACTTTATCTCTCTTCTTTCCGTTTTGCTTCTTTTCAGGTGCTATGATAAGGAAACTGGTCTTATATTTAAATGGAGACTTTGCTCTGGCCAAAATGAAATTTATAGATGAATAAGTGAGTTTCTACCAATGACTATTTCAAGTCACCGACTCCTACCTCTAGGGCTATACCTTGAAATTAATAAATATGCAGAATAACATATACCTACAATGGGCCCCACATGATGGGAAATAATTTTAGAAAGATGGCATGGAATTGCATTATCAGGATTCAAATATTGATAGTTTGCTAAAGTTGCTGATGGTTTTTTTAGGAAAAATGACATATATATGCTATATATATGTATAGCATATATACACATATATATACGTATATATGTATATATACGTATATATATGTGTGTATATATATAGCAAGGTATTTGGTTTCATGCATTTCTCTAAAACTCCTCTGTGACGTTTTCTGACCCGAACTAGACACATATTCATAGTTTCACATTCTTCATTCTCTTCTCTGTCTTCAGTATGTATTACTATTTTTACATGATAAGAAATTTTGAGGATACGTGTCTACTATGACAGTAGTTTACTCTTTTACTAGGCTCCCCATTATTTCTGAACTCTTGGTTTTTGGATGTGCAATAATCTGCTAATAATCACTTAGTCATATTTGTGTAACTACACAAATATGCTTAGCAATAATATCTAGCATTTACTGAGGAATTACTATAGTCCGGGTAGTCTTTTGAGCACTGCTGATATATTATCGTAGTTAGTGCTCACAGATCAGGATGAGGCAGACACTTCTCATGCCACCTCCGTTTCACAAATCAGAAAAACGAGGCCAGGTGAGTTAATCGACTTCCCTGAGGTCAGGTAGTAAATGCCAGTCTGGATAGAAACTCCGAGTCTGCGTTCGGGGCCCTACATGCCACACTGCTCATGTTGAAAACGTCAGTAGGTTGGAGGGCCAGAGCGTGAGTCCTGACTCTGTCACTCTGTATCGTGGTAGCTCTTAGTCTAATCTTCTTTCTGAAGACGGACCTCACTGGGGTGTTGGATTTAACTGGAAGTTGCTTAACTAGCTGTTTGAGCATTGCACAGGAGTTGATCAATATAGTTTTATTGGTGCTGATATTTACCTCAAAGGTCCTCAACTTAAGGTTGCTGGTCACCTAGACCCAAATCTCATATGAATGTACACCTATGCATTTTTTTTTTTTAGGAATTGTTTTTCTTTTTTAAAAATATTTTATTTATTTATTTTTAGAGAGAGGGGAAGGGAAGGAGAAAGAGAGGGAGAGAAACATCAATGTGTGGTTGCCTCTCATGTGTCCCCCACTGGGGACCTGGCCTGCAACCCAGTCATGTGCCCTGATGGGAATCGAACCAGTGACCCCTTGCTTCACAGGCTCGTGCTCAATCCACTGAGCTACACCAGCCAGGGCCACCTATGCATTTTTTAATAAGTAGGTGGTCCAAGTTTGTGCAATATTATCTAAGGAATCCACGTTACCAACAGTGATATGGTCTAGATAGACATCTGATTCATCCTCAGATCCAGGGGATCTTTGAGAGTGACAGGAAGTGCTGTTACTAATTACACTGAGACAGCAGGTCTCGGCTAGGACATATGGTCACTCTATAAACGATGGGTAAAAATACACATATCTGAGTTTTAGTTCGCTCTTTCTTTTTGAAAAGATTTTATTTGTTTTTAGAGAGGGGAAGGGAGGGAGAAAGGGAGAGAAACATCAATGTGTGGCTGCCTCTCAAACGCCCCTCACTGGGGACCTGGCCCACAACCTAGGCATGTGCCTTGACAGGGAATGGAACGGGTGACCCTGTGGTTTGCAGGCTGGTGCTCAATCCACTGAGCCACACCAGCCAGGGCAGTTTGTTCTTCATACAAATGGGAGAGTCAACTTAAGTTATTCCTAAGGGCCCTTGTAGTTCTCAGATTATGCGACTTTTTAAAAGTCGAATTTAAATCCTACTGGCTCAACATGCCAGGCAGCCTAGTGAAGACTGTCTCATGCTGTCATCTATCATTTGAGACAATAAACCACATTTACCATTTCATTTAGCAAAAATGAGATTAGGAGAGTAAATGTGCAATGACAATAAAGAAAAAAATGCAAGTCCAAATATAAACAGACTTTGGATTATTCTGTCATGTGTCACTCAGGATGCCACAACTCATTCATTTGCATAAAGAATGATGGAATGATTCTGTTTTCTTTCCAAGTCCTGAATATCAGAATCTTTAGAGTAGAAATACCTAGATGTTGGGTAAGGTTCAGATCAGCAGGGCCTTTCTTTGAACTCCGAGCGTCTGTGATATGACGGTTCTATGCTGGCTATAAAACAATATGACAAGAGCATCAACACACTAGTAGTCTCCCTGTGGTCGTGTATAGTTAAAGGAAAAATGGACCGAGAGTCTCAACTTGGGTGGAGCAGTACGAAATGATGTTATTACCATGTTGGGCTGTTGGTGAGATTCCACTAGTATCCATTTTGACCTGGGGCCTGTGTCTTCTCCAAATGTCCCTTGGGACTCTTCCAGGGCTTTGAGTTGATGGTAAGAATGAACGTGCAGGCCACTGCCTGGAATCGAAAAGTCGTTCAGAAAAGTATCTGTTACGTTGAAGATAGAAAGAAATATGAAATTCCAAAAGAAAAAAAAACAATGAGTATTAGCGCTATTATCTTAGCTTGAAGTTTTATGCTGATATTTCTATCATTAAATATAATAAAATCTCATAAGCTGAAGGTTTGATTCGATACACAACCCCAGAAAGCTATGATATCCTTCTTTTTAAATTGTGGTGAAATAAATATAGGATTTTTCACTTAGCCGGTTTTATAGTGTGAAATTCATTGGCATTACGTGCATTCCCGATGCTGTATAATCACCAGCGTCCAGTTCTGGAATTGCTCCTCATCCCGCGGGGAAACTCTGGGCCTGTTAAGCTGCCACTTTCCATACTTCTTTCTCCCAATTCCTGACAACCCCAAATTTACTCTCTGTCTCTATGGATTTGCCTATTCTGGGTATTTCTGATACATGGAACCATAAAATATATTGCCTTTCATGTCTGGCCTCTTTCACTGAACAATGTTCTCAAGGTCCATCCATGTTATAGCATATTTTCCCTTTTTACTGCTGAATAATAGACCAGGGTATGGATATACCGCATTTGACTTTGCCGTTCATCCTTTGGTGGACATTTGGGTTGGTCCTCCGTTTTGGCTGTGGAGCATGGTGCTGCTATGAACATTCGTGTGTAAGTTTTTGTTCAGACACACATCTCATGTGTGGAATCCAATGACAAAATAAACTAAAGAGCAAAATAGAAACAAAGGCATAGATCCATGGAACAGACTCCAGCTGTCGGAGGGGAGCAGGGAGAGGGAGACTGGGTGAAAGAAGGTGAAGGGATGAGCCAGAGAACATGCATGAGTTCGCATGACCCATGGACACGAACGACGGCGTGGAGGTTGCCTGTGGGAGGGGAGCTGGGCGGAGGTGGGTGAAAGGGGAAAAAGTGGGGACAAGTACAATAGCATAAACAATAAAATGTAATAAAAATAAGTGACAAAAATTAAACTTTTGTCATCGGTGAGCCACGACATACACTGGGGGATAGTTCAATAGCTAGCTGTGTCTTAAATAAGACAGACTTTAAGTTGAAGAAAGTAAGGACTACGAAGCTAATAAAAGAGTCCTTGACATTCTGTGCATCTTCAGCGTAACCTTTCTGCCTTTAACTGCTAAAGCTTTGCTGAGGCGCAGGGAAGAAAAGGTTAGGAAATACATCTAAACAGGACCATAAGGGGTCCCGTTGTCAGATACACCTTGTGGGGAAGTGAATTCCAAGCACGCTATCAAAACATGTATATCAGTACAAGAGCCTTCGACTTCTTTTCTAAAGCTAAAAGTAGTAGAATAGCTCTGGAGCTTGGATGGATGAAGGTGGGTGTCGGGTTGGGGAGGGCAGAAAAGGGTAGAGGGTGCACAGGGGTCAGACGAGGGACAGTTCTGGACACAACAATGCATAGTTGGTGCTTTTCTCCATAAGTAATGGGGAAGCTGAGTGCTCTAACTTGATCCAGTTTATAGTTTTAATTAAATTTCAGAAATGGTACTCAATTTGGAGGCCCGGAAGGATCTCTTCTCTGTGTGTGTGTGTGTGTCTTGTTTTCCTTTCTTTTAAAAAAATTGTTATTTTATTATAGTTGTCTCAATTTTTCCCCAGCCCACCCCTCGGCTTGTGGATTAGTCTTGAAGCATCATAAAGAAACACAGAGGCTACCAGTTAACAAAACTGCACAACCTGTATTGATACAGGGTAGCAGCCTGGCCCAAGGTCAAGTTCGCTAGAGAGGCTTTCACCAACGCTCTGTGACAGGGCTTACACCCTGTTCTTCTTCACCAAGCACTGAAACCTGGCATGGAAGAGGGTGGAGAGCACATTTTCTGGGGAAACTGGGCAAATTAATCTGGAACCTTTTTTTGTTTGGTCCTGGGATGTTTGTTTCTTTCAGCGGGTTGGACTGGAGAGATTTTGGATATCCTAGTACATGTTCCTCCCAATTGGCCTTGGTGAGACTTTGTGGCACCACAGGCTAAAAATCAAACATCATACATTACCTGCTGGGTCCCTGACTCTATGCCAACGTGTCTCCAGCCCTGCCCTAGCTTAGTCTAACTTGCCAAGCAAAAGATGCCAGTGTGATGCTTGTTTATTGAAAGCCGCCCCAAGTTCAGTGCCATCTTTAGAGAAGGAGTCAGGTTTGCCTGAGGTATTGATCCCCTTCATGACTTGTAGCAGACCTTGGCATTTTCAGATACATATATTTAGCCAAAATATTTTAGTGTGATAAATGTCCGGTGTTCCTTATTGGTTTAGGGCCAGGATATGACATTCTTTCTTTAATAAATCTATTTAACTTCTTTCTAACACTTATCAACTCTTATCGTAATGGTTGAACTTTTTCTCAGTTATTAAACTTGCATTTGGACTTTACTAAGGCGTTTTTGCTTTCTTTAGTGAGACAACATCCAGTTTGCTTTTTGAATGCATCCTTAAAAGCACCATTTATTTTGCCTCAGAAACCATTTGTCCTTTATTTTTCCAAAAGAAATATTTGGGGTTTAATTAAAACCATCAAAAATGCCGTTAAAAGATCATTAGTAAAAACACCTGCTGCCTTTATTACAGAGGACTGTTTCCCCCAGAGCCCAAAGGAGCTTTCAGTTTGTGGAAATGAGTGTGTCATGTGCTTTCTGGAATGGTGGTGCTGGATTTTGGCCAAGGCTTTCATCCACACAGCTCAGAAATGTTTATTTCAGACAGACCGAGAAATGCCACACCCAGGGGAACCAAGCTGCTTTGCAATTTCTGAATAAGCCAGAGATCTTGATTCAGGCTCCTTGAGAATTTCCCTTGCAATCTAAAATCAGGAGCAGGAGGAGCTGGATAGAGTGCAGGGACCATCTGTCCTCACCATTGCTCTCCTGCCTCAAAAGAGCCGCCAGATCTCTGCTGTCGGCAGCACTGCTGTGATTTACCACGGGAAGGAGCTAGAGTAAAGATATTGAAAGAACACCCTGTCCCCGGGCAGCGTTGTGGTGAAAAATGACAGAGAAAAATGACGAGGGGGGAGAAAAAGAAAGGCTCAGGTTTGAAATTACGCAGCACTGAGAGACATAAGATCATCTTAAATATTTGAAATGTGGAACGTGTTTGAAAGTTGTTAAGACAATGGCTTGAAAGCCTGTCATTTTCTTTTATTTTGCTTGCGCCAGAGATTCAAAAGGGAAACAGTGAAGGAGACAGGGAAGGTATCAGAGATCATCACTCCATCTCAGAGAACCTTTAAATCTTTACAAGGAGATTTCAGAAAACAGAGATACAAAGATTTAACTCTTTGTTGGCCAAACTTCTCAATCTTCACATCTCAAATGGGGATGACATTTATGTAGCTTCACTGCAAAACCTTTTTCTGAGTCAAGACATTTGAGATCACAGTAATTCAATAAGTATGAGAATACTACAGGGAGAAGAAAAAATGGGAGTCAGCCAGATTGTAAAATCATCATCCACACTTTCCCCCTCCTGAAAAAGAAACAAAAAGTGCTCAATGAATCCACTAATGATAAATCCGAGAGCCTACCTTTATGAAATCAGGAAATTTCTTCCTAGTTTCTAAGCTAACTCTTTTGACCTGTCCTGATTGATTAGAGGTAATTTAATTAGAACACAGAAGAACTACTCATGACAGGTCATGCTTCTTTATCTACGGACAGAGGTTTCATGCATAATATATTTAGGGAAGTAGAAAATTGGTATTTTTGAGTTACATTGATGAGCTATACAGCTCAAATCACCAGTAATATTCCAAACATTCAGATAAGAATTCCTTGTTCCTGGTTACTGGCGTGGCAAAAAATTACCCGGGACAATTCTAGATCCTCAGATATTCTAGCTCCTCAGATACTACTTTGAGGCCCGAGCCATGTCTCCATGATAAAGCTGGCAGAAAGACTGTCAAGGATGTTCTGTCTTTCAGACAATATTTGATCTCAGTACATCATTAATTTTAATAATAATTTGAAACATAAAGTTATTTCTTATACATTCAAATCATGTAGCCATTATCTTCTAGCAAATGGTTGACATGTTGGTGGAACTCACATTTCCAAAAGTTAATCTTTACCTGCAAGTGTGGTGGTAAGTTATATGTGTCCACCTGCCTGGGCTAAGGGATGCCCAGGGAGCCGATAAAACATTATCTCTGTGTGCGTCTTCCAGGGTGTTTTTGGAAGGGATTAGTATTTGAATTGATTTGAGTAAAGCAGAAGGCCCTTTCCAGCATGGTGGTCATCATTCAGTCTGTTGAGGGTCCAAACAGAACAGAAAGGAAGAGGAAGGGTGAATTTGCTGTCTCTCTGCCTGAGCTGAGACAGCATCTTCTCCTGTCCTATGACATCGGCGTCCCTGGTTCTTGGGCTTTTGGACTCATGTCTGGACTTACACCATCAGCCCTATTCTCAGTCCTTTGAACTCAGATTGCATCACACCACGGACTCTCCTGGTTCTCTGCCTTGTAGAAGGCAGAGTATGGACTCCTTGGCCTCCATAACCACGCAAGTCCGTTCCCATTAACTACTCTTTTATATGCACCTGTATATATCTTAGTTCTGCTGTTTATTTTCTTTTGGAGGACCCTGACTGACGCAATGAGGGAGGGAAGGAGAGTTGATTTATTTTGAGGGAATTGATTCAGATCAACCTTCTCTTTGAGAGTCATGATTTGTCTTTATTTTATTAAAACTCTTAGAATTTCTACAGTTAATTTTGTTAATCTCACCCAATTCCAAAATTATTTGCTCTTAGAAATATTTTTTTTCATTTTTTTTGTATAGCCTACCTTGAGAAACATTTTGTTATACTTTGGCCAAACTTCTCCATCTTCCTGTCTCAAATGGAGATGACATTTATGTAGCTTCACTGCAAAACTTGAGTCAAGACATTCATCCCATAGGTTAATGAATGATGGTCATTTTAGAGAGGAGGGAGGGAGGAGGGTGGGAAATGCCTTTGAAATGGCAAATTGTAACAAAACTTTAAAACACGAATTCAGAGGAAAGAATGTTTTCATAAGATCACTGAGATGGGGTGTCCTCAAATTCAGCACAGTGGAAATATTGATACACCTTCTCAGGGAGTCATTATTCCGTGGAGTATGTTATCTTTTGAGTGGCAAGTGAACCTAGGTGTTTTGGAAGTCAGATTCCAGGGCTTACCAAAGGCAGAAGGGAAAGAAAAAACGTGTATTGGCACAAAGAGTCCGTGGAAACATAAAAGCCTAAGTGTTCTGTGAATGAACGCGGGAGTGGCATCGAGAGCATTGGATTCTGCTCCCAGCTCTGCCACGAAGTAGTTGTGGGAGCTTTTCCAAACCTCTTCATGTTCCTGTGTTTCCATGTTCAGATGACAAAGGGAGGGGTCAGAGGGTCTATGAATAGAAAGTTCCAGATCTCCTATTATATATATGTATAATCATGGGTCTTTATTTGTGGGCGTAGAGATGGGGCCAAGGAGTAGAATGGCATTTTCTGGGACGTGTAGTCCAGTCCCACATCTCTTGGAATTTCTCGTTCATGCCTAGAAGACCATGTTTATTTAGAAAATAAGCTAAGGTTAACACCCTTGGATTCTGGATCATCTCCAGTGTGTCCATCTGCATCCATCTGCCACCGTATCTCCCCGGATGTCCTCAATTCTTTCTCATAGACTCATCTTGGAACCACGGCAGGCATTCACCTGAAAGGCCTCCCCAGGAACCCATGAGCAGGAGGCTGAGTAGTCATGCGCACTGAGACTTCTCCAGGAGCAGTGCTTCTCCAGGATTTTCTGCGTTCTGGAAAGTGACGCTAAAGGAGTGGAGGGTTTCAAGTACCTGCCCTTGACTTTTCTGAGAGTAATTTTGAAGGATGAGCAGCCAGTGAAGCAGATGCAGTTGACTTTACGTCTTAACTAATCAGCGTGGCCAAATTTACTTCTAAAAATGCTTTATAAGTAAGTGGCCATAATGTTTTTAACACTTAAGACTTAGTTTTCTTTTTTTACTTCAGAGCAGCTTTAGGTACAGTATTTTGCTGTGCATAATGTGTACTTTCTAGCCCAAATTTTTGAGGGAAAAATAAGGATGCACATTATACATGGGTAGTACCTGAAATACCTTGCATCTGTTCTTGTGGTTCGTCATTATTTGTTACATAAAATTCTTTGCACCATGATATGTTGAAAAAATAAATGCTAAAATTCTTTTATAATACAAAAACAAGTATGTAAGTATAAATAAGTAAATAATTGAATTAAAAATTAAAACAAAAGATGGTTTTCCTGATGGTTTGGGCTAAAAAATGTGGGAGCACATTGTACATGGCAAGATGTGGTGACTGACAGGAGGATACAGAGATTTCCCATATATCCCCTGACTCCATATTTGCAGAGCCGCTCTCATGATCAGCATCCCTACCCCCAGAGTGGAGCATTTGCTATAGCTGGTGACTCTACCTTAGCATATTGTTATTACCCAGAGTCTATGTTTTACATTAAGATTTATTCTTATTGTTGTACATGCTATAGATTTGAATAAATATGTGAGGTATGTCCAGAAGGTGTCCAACCATGTAATATGAAAAATAGAGACATTTATTAAAGACTATACAGGATACAAGAAACATTGTACATAGGACAATGACACCTCAGTCCCCTTCAAAGTAGGCACCTTGGGACCTCACACCATTCTCCCAATTGCCATCAACTGTCCTGTTGTATTTTCCTGAATCTCATCGGTGGTGTGAAATCTTTCTTTTCAAAGGTGATTTTAGTTTTTTGAAAAGCCAGAGGTCACAGGGCACCAAATCTGGGCTGTAATGGGGCTGAGTCACCTGGGTGATTTGATGTTTTGCCAAAAAACTCTGCACGAGACGTGATGCATGAGGGGGGATATTGTTGCGATGAAGCTTCCAATTACTAGTCGCCCATAGCCATGGCCTTCTGAATCATCCAAATAGTTTCCATGGAAGAATGTTCAAGATTAATGCAAAATTTGATATAGATTCATTGCTCTACTCACTCAGTCATTTTGAATACGGTGGCCACACAGTACACATGCTCGTTCATTGGCGTCTACTGCCCCCACTGACTAGTACAGTGAAGTCATCATTGTTCCCACATGGACATTCCAGTCCACTCTCCTTGGCTGCCAGGTTACATCGATGTTGTGCAAACTGTGCTTGTTATATTAACCATGGCTGGACATTTTCTGGACAGAAAAATTAATGGATATCCATGGATATTAAAATATTAATGGCTATACAATGACATCTATCCATTACTATGGTATCACTTGGAGTATTTTCACTGCCTTCTAAATCCTTACTCTATCTATTCATCCATCTCCCTACCTCCAACCTCGGGCAACCACTGATCTTCTTATTGTCTCAGTAGTTTACCTTTTCCAGAGTGTCGTATAGTTGGACTCATACAGTGCACAGCCTTTTCAGAGGAGCCCATTTCACTTAGTAATACATAGTTAAGATTCCTCTATGTCTTTCTATGGCTTGAACAGTCCACTTCTTTCTAGTGCTGAATAATCATCCAGTTCTGGATATACCACAGTTTACGTATTCATTCACCTCCTGAAGGACATCTTGGTTGCTTCCAACTTCTGGCAATGATGAATGGAACTGCTGTGAACGTTCATGTGCAGATTTTGTGGGTTCCTAAGTTTTCAGTGCTTTTGCATAAATAGCAAGAAGCTTGATTGCTGGATCATCTGGCAAGAGTATGTTTGATATTTTTAGGAGCCGCCAAACTGTCTTCCAAAGCGACTGTACCTTTGTGCATTTCCAGTGGCAGTTAATGAGAGTTCCTATTGCTTCCTGTCCTCATCAGCACTTTGGGTTGTCGGTGTTCCAGATTTTGGCCATTACGATAGCTCTGCAGTGGTATCTCAACGCTTCTTCATGTGCATTTCCCTGGCGACATGTAATATGGAGAATTATTCTTATATGCTAATTTGTCGCCTGTGCGTCTTCTTTGGTGAGGTGTTTTTTAAAGTCTTTGGCCCATTTTCTGAATTGGGTTTGTTTTCTTATTGTTGAGTTGTAAGAGTGCTTTGTGTATGTTGGATAATGTTCCTCTATCAGATGTGCCTTTTGTTGGCCATGACTTTTTATTCAGAACGGTGTGGCAATATATTTTACTTCCTGTTGTGCACCCCTCTTCTCTTTATCCCGGTTGTCACTAGCCTAGTTCAGGTAATAGTGTCTGACCTAGAACTTCACCTAGAAGATTCCCCTGACTGATTTTCCCCCTGAATTCATCAGCCATTAAAGCATCCATTTGAGTACATTGCATCCTGGTCTTAAAACATTCTATGTCTCTGCATGGTTTCTAAGTAATGGTTAAGAATAGTTTGGAATTTCAGATTCTCCATTCTCTGTCCCTACTGACATTCACAGTTTGATCTGCAACCCCAGCCTCTCACACTGTGTAGTTCTATTCACTTAGGTCGAGTAGATTCCTCTGTGGTCCTTACTTTCTACTTCTTAGCATAAAGGACTGTGTTCATTATTACATTCTCAAGTCATATTTTATTTCTGTAGCCCATGTCCATGTCTTCTCCAAAAGCCTACATTTTCTGAGGGAACATTCTATTGCATAACTGTTCATCTTTTGATTCCCAATGGCAGTCAATAGCCATTCCTTGCATAAAATTTTTAGAATTTCAATAAATTAATTGAATTAACTGCTACATCATTATGACCACTCAAAACCATTTTAAATGAGTGATTTGCTTTGTACATATCCATTAAGTTTCTAATTTACTCTACATTTACTTTTCCTTCTAAATATAATCTGAGAGCATTTACTTGAAGATGACACGAAGTAATGAGTTTAACCCTAAATGAGTAAGAATATCTATAGTTGGGAGTATCATTTTCCTTAGAATTTCTCCAGATTTTCCTTATGCTTATGTGTAAAGCTATATATAGTATAGTGATTATAATGTAATATGCTATTGTATTATCATATATAATGGTATATATATTTCAAAACAAAATAATTTATATCAAGGCATCAAACTGAAGTTTTGGCTCTGGCCACATTATTTCATTATTATCATTAGAGATTTCAGAAATACTGGTTTGCATTGTTAAATATTAGCACACTGTTTCTTTGCCTTTAAATGGTCCTCGACAGAGTAATCTCAAGTATTGTACAATCAGATCTTAGACCCTATGTTTAAAATAAGAAAAGCAATCTGTAAGTGGAAGGATGTGAATGTGGGATAGAGAGAGAGAGAGAGAGAGAGAGAGAGGGAGAGAGGGGGGGAGGGGGAGGGAGGGGGAGGGAGAGGGAAAGGCAGTCGGTACCCAAACAGCGGAAAAAGGAAGAAAAACGGTTAGAGGGACCATGCCATCTG
>PVKM010008227.1:0-39449 GCA_004027735.1 Carollia perspicillata
TGCGTCATAGTCTTAGCTCTGTTTTCTTAGAAAACAATGCACATTTGGTAATATATTACTAGATAATGCGATTCCAGTGGGCAGACTCAAAGAAATGAAGCAGGGAAGGAGGTGAAGCAAATGCATGGAGATCTATTCCAGAGTGGCTACAGCTTAGTGATGAGTAAGGTTAATTTTTGGTTTTGCAAGAAATCTTAAGAGACCTAATGGAACATGGCATCTAGGGGGAAGGGAGAAAAATGTACTCCCCACTCCTCCCTCTCACCCATATCTCATTCATAAAGTCCACTCCTAGGGGCCTTGATTTAGGTGCACTTTTGTACTGCAGGACTTGCTCTCTGTTCCAGGAAATCACTGGAGTAAGTCACAGTCTCAGAAGGGCAGTGGTCCTAGTCAGTGCGCGGGAGCAGCATGTGGCCTCCTTATTGGGATGTGCCACAGAGAACGTGGGGTTCCCCCCCCCTATAACTGTAACCCTGGAAGGCATGGCACAATCTGCCTAAACAAGCTTGGTGAGCATGAATGTGTGTGAGCGTGCGTGCGCGTGATGGTGGTGGGACTGCAGGGAAACACCCCATGATTTCATTGAAGACCCCCCAGTACAATCATGTGGTGGTAGCCTTTAAATATGCGAGAGATGCTTCAAAAAATTTGCTTTGGTGTATTTTTCCAAATTCTGCATTATTATTTTATTTTAATTGGTATGCAGGAATATTTTAGACAGCATGTATTTCTTTTGTTGTTTCTGTCTTCCTCCAATATGAGTGTTTTACAGTATTTATGATATTTTAAAACTCACTCACTGTGATACCTGACATGCTGCTGGTTTTTTTAGGCATTGCTATTATTTTCATAATTCTTTAGTCACTTAGGAAAATAGGATGCAGTTGCTAAGCAAGTAGGCTAAATTTAATATATGGAAATAAACTACTTAAAATCATCGCAAATTTTATGCTTAAAATAGTATAGTTTTCATTTGTATTTTAAGTAATATTTTATTTTCTATTATAGCATACAATAACCAAATTAAGTTATATGCAGGGAATGAAAAAATAGTTTAATGTAATTTCCACATAAACAAATTAGAGAAGAAAGAACATGACAACTTCAAGATGTAGGAAGGTTATTTCATTAAATTCAATATTATTTAAGATTTTTTAAAAAAGATTCTTAGTTAACAAGAGACCTACAGCACTTTACTCAAGATCAGTAACTCTAACACTCTTTTTCATTAAATGTGAACAATAGTTACTCATCTTATGTGACTGAAACTTTATGTTCTTTGAGCAACTTCCCATTTCCTTCTTCCCCTGGTTCCTTCTTCCTCCTTTCCTTCAACCCCTGGCAACCACCATTCTATGATTTTTTTCACTGCTTTTGGTTATTTTAGAGACTTCATTTAAGAGGAATCCTACAGAATTTACCCCTTTGGAGGTGATCAATATGACTGTTACCTTGGTAGTGATGCCGGTTTCATGAGTGGAAACATATGTAAAACTCATCTAATTGTATACTTTAAATGTATGCATGCTTTGCATAACAATTATATTTCAAAACATGGGAGAGTGAAATTACTATACACATATTAAAGAACGTTTTGAAAAGTACGTAACATATCAGAGAGGCCTGATGTATGATAAATCTTCAATCACTGTCAAGTTTTTATTTCTATATCTGCTGAGGTTCAGTCAGGGCAAACAAAAAGTACAGAAGTTATTGCAGCAGATAAAACATTAATACAATATTAGTTTCACCAGGTATTGATAACTAAAAAAACCTCCAACTTTTTATAGAAATTATAAGTACAGAAAGCAGTTGGCCATCCCGAGGGCGGGGGCAGCAAAGGGGAGCAGCCAGGCTTGTTAGGAACTTGTAGAAGGAGCCCTGAAGACCCAGCCCTCTGAGGAGGGGGTATTTCCCTACTGCTGTGGGTACTTCAGGAACCAGCAGACTGACCCAACAGAGCGGGGACTCAGACTGCTGAGGAAAGGGGTAGAGGTCTTAGGATGTTGTTGTCTCTACGGGAATATGATGCAGTTGATAGTAGGAATGAAAGAAAAATTGCAAACTCATTGTTTTAACTGGAACTGTCTTTGCCAGGAGGGAGTACCACTGAAGGGGTGGTGCAAACGAGAACAGGAAACTAACAGAAAAGAACAATGCCTTTATCTTGAACCTTCTTCAGCCATCCAGTCTCTCTATAGCAGGGTCCAAGACCTCTAGGCCAGTACTGTTTGGGGCCTATTAGGAACCAGGCCACACAGCAGGAGGTGAGCTTGATAGTAATGCACTTTAATCATCCTGAAACCATCCCCTGCCCCCATCCATGGAAAAATTATCTTCCACAGGTCCCTGGTGCTAAAAAGGTTGGGGACCGCTGCTCTATAGCACCCGCTATGGACAGAATTTAAAATGGAATCAGCTGGCAATGGAGACAAATGCGTTATATATGTTAGGGTGTATACATGTGTGTGTTATGAATACAGAGTTTACAATGCAGTATATACTTTTGAGGGAACACAACACTCTGAAGTTTATATATTTTTACTTTTTGACAAGGATCTCATCAGTTTGAAAAATATTGGGAGCAAACTTGATTTCTCTTGTACACTCATAGAAAGTGATTTAATTATTTTCTTTTTTTAGAAATAAAATACTAAAATGCTATTGTTAAAAATTAATGTTAAAATCTGAATAATTATCATGCAGTCAAAAGTCCATTGGCTACAGACAGAAATAAAAGGGAGAATATGAGAGTTAAGAGAACTGGGTTTTGATCCAAAGTTTGCTAAATGTAGTGGGTAGGAAATGTGGCATAAATCATTTACTCTTACAGGTCCTAGTCTTTCACCTGTTACATGACTTAGCTAGAGAAGGTGATCCTTCAAGTCTCCTCCTGCTCTAATATTCTATGAACATTTCCCATAAAACAGTGTCACAGGATTTATTTGTTTACTACTTATGTAACAGGGTACAGAGTGGGGGTCCCTGAAAATAAGAATAAATCCCCCACAAACCTGGGTTGGGGGAGGGGGAGGGGGACAATGTGGCTTTCACGATGCTTTGCGTAACAATGGCAAGTTAAAAGCTGTGCTACCTCCCTGGGCAAAGGCCTAGTGACTTTGGAAGCATTCAGAGACCTGTGAAATGGCTAGGAGAGCTTACACAGTGCCTGAGCAAGGGGCAGGAACCAGATGCCACTGCGTTACTGAGAATTCTTGCTCTTACTAAAAAGATGGTGGCTGAAGGAAGGTAAAAGATACAGGGGAGATGGAGAAAGTAGCACATCATAGGAAAGAGAGGCTGGATATGAAGTCACATGGTAAGTTCTGGGCTGAGCATTTAAAATAAGGGCAAGCTGAAAGACAAGAAGGAAGCAGTCATGAGGTTTGACAGGGTATAGAGAAGGTAGGTGCCCCTGTCTGCCATGAGGCCTGCTGTGCAAGGAGATACCATGCAGGTTGGAGTGGGAGATGCCACGTGGTTTGGAGTAAGAGCTGCAGTAGGAAAGAGGAGACATGCTGGGAAACCTGTCTGGAGAAGACGGCAGCAGAGCTGACAGAGCTGTGCAGGAACCTGCCTACCCACGCACGGACTCGTGGGAGACGCCTGGAGCTGAACTGAACTGTGACCAGGATTGCTGCCATGCAGACTTCTGCATTTTTAAAAGACAGCACCTCTGACGGGCGTTTTCTGAATTCTGCCTGGTTTGGCAGAAGGAGGCAGGACCATGTGTTTTCAGGAGTTTTAAAGGGAGTGGGACTTAGTGGCAGAAATCTGCCATTATTCTAAATCTGTATAACCTTTACATAATCCCTTTGCTTTTTCACCGAACTCTTGTATTGGGAGTCACAATTCTTGGTAGTGGGCAATCAAACCCCATGCCTGTTCTAGAATAGCAGTAGAGGGGTTCTGTGATCCTTAGTTAATAAATTTATTTTAATTCGAAAGAAGTACTTTAGACTGTCATTTCTGGGCCCAGGGAAGTTTGTAATAACATGGCTACATTGTTCTGAAAAGTTCATTTTTTATATTTTTAGCTCCTATTCACACCTGTATTCATCTTTTAAGCTACTTGATAGTGTCACGGCATGTTTTCATTTTCCTTTCTGAAATGACCACAGATGAATAACTAGAATGACTACTATAGCCATTCTCTGGCTTTAATGAAGGTACTTCCAAAATTTTCTGAATCATCAGACATAGTCAAGGCCAAAATTAAATAATATCTGCTACTGACCTGGTATATTCTGGCCTATAATTTTACATATTTCTTTAAAGGCCACCTTTCTGAAAACACTAGGAAAGTTTACTTACCAAGGACAAACTAAAACACATCTTTTAGGAAATTAGTGTAGGGGTTGTTCTGGGTAGAAGTCTAGACACAGGCAGTAATTCTAATTGAAATACTTTCACAGTTTTTCCCATTCTGTTGTTAAATTATAGGAGCAGATTCACACTTATCCTTGAATTTATCTTGTTGGTAGCAAGACATTAAAGCTCATAGAATGTGACTAAATTCATATAAACCTCTATGAACTTATATTAAACTCATATATTTTATAAGTTGCCTAAACTTCAGTGTCTTACTTGTAACATTTTGCATTGTTTTTCTTTACCTGTACATCTAAAATTATTCAAGAAACACAATGATACCTTGTACGTTTCTTGAAAAAACTGAAAACAGTTGAATCTCGTTGTCCTTTTCACTTAACACTAATGCAGTTACCCTGTCTATTATTTTCCTCAGAGGATATGAGTTCTGGAATAACCTGTTAGTCATTTATCACTGCTTTTTGACTTCTTCCCGCATGATACTCTGCTTCTAAATGATATCTACTGTTTGAAGCACCCTGTGTATTCTAGTTTTCTTTTCTTCCAGACTTGAGTGCATATTAAATTGCTTTAGTAAAAGAACAAATGTAATCACATTATGATTGATGAAAATGTATCACCTATTGAATCACTTAAATAAATGGTTATTATATAGTTTCTACACAAACAAAATATGGAGTTTAGGAGAAACAATGATGGAGCAGGGAAATGTTGACTTGGGTAAATGATGCACTCTGAAAATTTTGTGGACAAATTCGTTCTCAAATTCATCTACATGTCAATAAATTCTGAATAATATGAATGTTCTGGGCAACTGAAAATAAGCTATAAAAAGGCATACAAAACAATCAGCAAGAAAATTAAATATACTTCCTCAAGACCACAATTTCCAGCTTTTACATTGTACCTGCATTTTAGTTTTATTAACACTTCTGGTTTTACAACTGAAAGTATTTGCACCCTGAGAACCTTCTCCTCCCAGGGATAAACTGGTGGGGGGGGGGGGTGCTGGTCACTCAGGAAACCAGGAAGTTCTAATATCTAGATAAGATATTGAGCTTGTTTTTGAGCACCCCCCCCAAATGCCGTGGGAAACTCATTTAACCCTTCTAAATATTAGTTTTGAATGTGTAAAAAACCACATTTCTTCCACTTCTAAAACATCATGACTCTATAGGTGGTTAGGCATGCACATGGGAAGAGATTTAGCAAAACATCCTCCCACTAAATATTCACAAATTAAAACAAAGATGAGTCTCGCTTCATCCACAACAGGGAATGCTATAAATCAACTGTAGATGCCTCACTAAAGCAATGGGCAGTGCAAGCCTGTTGCTCCTCCCCTTTTGACTACTTAACTGCTGTTTACACACTCAGATCTTCAAGAGACAGTGAGTGTGTTGTCTAGTCAGTCAGTCAAGGTTCCAAAGCACTTGGAAAACAGGTGGAAAACCATTGTGTACAAATAGGATATAGGAATTTCCTTGGAAACTTCTATAAGATATAGTTTTGAATTAGAGTATTTGAGTTTGTTGTATTTGACAATGTATTTGAGCAAGTTTTCTGAAACTCTTTGCATCTTTATAGATTTAAACAAGATTATTCAATAATGCCCTCAAGACACTTCAAGCTTCTGGTTTCTTCCACAGTGGAGTATAGGAGCTTGCCAATATTTGACCATTTTTTAACCTAAAGAACCCTGCAGTTTTTTACAGGTTAGCTTATACAACATGGCTCTGCCAACACATGGGAGAAACAGGGAGGTGGAATCCAGAGGATATGTGAAACAAGGTCATTTCTGGATTTCCACTTCCAGGAGACAAATCTGGAGACACCGCCTCCAAAAAATCAATGATTTCTTACACAAAACATAATTTTGATCATGATTATCTTGTGTGCTTGAAACAAAAGCTATCTGTAAGGACAAAAATAAATAAAAGAAATAAACATGTGTCACCTGAGACCAGGATGAATATGTATTCATGGTCAGAGTTACGCTGAGGAGAGCTGATGATATTGGTGCAAAGTAGGGTAAACGAACTTTAGAACAAACTAGTGATTTGGAAGGGTGTTGAATTGGCTCCTGGAAGAATCAAACTAAAATATTGTTTGAGGACAGGATATCTTAATTTAGACCTTCAGGTTTTCCACAGATTAAGAAATATGATGAAGCAATAAGAATTCAAAATAAAAAATCTCCAAAACACAAGGGAACAAACCAATGCAAGTGAGAAACATTGGTAATGAAAACAAAGCATTTAGATACCCAAGCACTTCAGAAAGTAGACATATGAGCCACAGAGGTAAAATAGACTATATAAGCAGTAATAACTGCTAATATTTGACACTCTTCTAAGTACTCTACATATATTAAATTAGCCATTCTACAGGGGATACTGACCAGTCTTGCACATTTTAAGAAAGTTCAAGTTACATCTCTGCATTATTAATAGGCAGCATAGCAGACACCTTTGAGTCTCCACATAATCACCATATGACTATCCATCTTTGATTTCAGCTGCAGCGGCCAGTTTCCTTGCACCCTGAAAATGACCCTCCTCAAGATTCACATGTCTCCTCTTGTCTGTCTTATGATTTTCTCTACAGCAATGAGATTTTGTTGTTGTTGTTGTTCAGCCCAGAAGTAGAACGTAGGCAATAGCCCCAGGGACAACACTCAACCAGTGGAAAATATAAGTCAGTGCATAAATGCTTCAACTCCATATACTGGGGGTATTCTGGGGTAGATTCTACAGTTTCTCAGAGGGTCCTCAGTGTGACTGAGCTCCAGTTGTCCACTGTGGACAGCAGCTTATTATTCATCCACGTGAAATGTCAAATAGACTGATGACTGTACAAACACAGACAGAGGTCTGGCCGAGTCTCCCTACAAATTTGAGAATTCGCTGCTGCATATTTCTTCATTTTGCTACTGAGGAATTTATATTGAGCTCTAACTCTTGCTAATTGTGATCCATCGATCAGCAGCTATTGGCATGATCAAAGAAGCCATTAGAAAGCTATAACCTGTGCCCCAGCCCTTAACTACGGAATCAGAATCTGCATTTTCCCTAATATCCTCAGGTGTGTACTGTGCATGCTATTGTAGACCCTCACTGGCCAACATGGTAGCCATAGTCACATGTGGTTTTTGAGACGTTTGATAACTGAAATATCCACCGGACTACCAAGGACTTAGTATGAAATATATATAAACACACGCACACACACAAACATGGTCCCAGTAATTTTTATATTGACCTTATGACAATATTTTGTATATGTTTGGTGAACAGAGTTATTATTAAAATAAATTTTCTCTCTCACTCAGTTAATGTGGTTACTCCAAAATTCTAAATAATACATGTGGCTCATCATATTTGTTTTGGACAGTGTGTCTCTAGACTATCAAATGGCTTGGAGATAAACATTAAGGAACTTATATTCTCTCTACTGCTGAGTTTGCAGTTAATTTTAACATTTTGCTAGAAGGAAAATATAGTGCAAATAACTTTTGTATAACTAATATTGTGGTACATCACACATTTTTATGCCATATTCTTTTCCCCAAATATTTGATAAGCATCTACTAAGATCCAGGCACTGCGCTAACTATCAGAGGGACAGTGAGAAAGGTCTCTTCCTTGAAATAATTTGTAGTCTGTGTTAAAAGAGCAACTAACAAGAAATCATAGTTAAGTGTTAATGAGGGCAAAGTATAGTGTGATCTGGGAAAAGAAAGAAGAGCTTGGGTTTAGAAAGAGTTGATAGTTACATTTCTCAAGGTAATGTAAAAATTGTAGGTGTGCTCATAGGAGAAGAGACAATTGCTTAAAACAAACTTTCAGGTGTCAAGAGTGAGAATGGGCGGTGGTGGAATATTGTGTCTGACCACTGAAATCTGATATAAAAGTCCTGCTTTTCTCTGCTTGTAGAAACACCAGCCCTGACGCAAACTACATAGCTCTTAAGTTTGGTAGTTTGTTTGTTTGTTTATGTTTTGTTTTGTTTTTTACAACTACAGTAGAGAAAACACAAATTCTACAGCACATCTGCTTTGGAATCTAATGCCTTCGACGGTTCACCTACTGGTTTTCAGCCACCTGTTGGTGGCTCCAGTATTCTGCACTGACTAAACTGACATGATTTTTTTTTTTTTGGTGCAAAAGGCAAAAGCACTTACATATATATTTCCCACATGTATTTTGATAATTTCTAGAGTATGATTTTTTAAATGTATTTAAAGCCTCCATTTTGGATGGGGAACTGATTTATTTTCCTTGTGAAATTTAGTGATGATATTCACATTGTTTTTAATGTAGACCATATTTCCCAAAGAGACTTAAGAGAAAAATACAGGTCTTTCTTGAATGGAGCCTCTGTACCTTTAACCACCATAGTAGTGATGCTATAACACCTTCTAAGCTTAGGTTGGGGGATACCTTCATGACACCGTTGTAGCTTGAAAACAAATGGTTTATGTGGCATATGCATTATCATTTGCATTAATTCAATTCCTTAAACTGTAGTAGGTTATTGAGAATGTACCTAAATTTCACATAGGTTTCCTCCTGTTGGACAATAAATTGGTAAGGGTTCATTAACAGATAAAAGGGGGGGAAATAAGAGATTCAGAATATATCTAGGGAATCTGAAAATAAATGCTTTCCATTTCAGAATCAACAATAATCACGTCTCACATTAGTAACCAGCCCCAAATGAACCGAGGGTCACGTTACTCACAGCATTTAGAATCTCCAGGAAGGAGAGAGCACTTCTGGTGGTTACCACAGCAGATTAAGTACTAGAAAATTTCAGAGAATCTCTAGGAAAAAAAATGTCTCTCTAAATGGATGTAAGCAGGTCTATGAAACATAGCTGATTTTTGCCATTTTTATTAGCTTGTAGGAAATACACAAATTCTGTGCTTAGGAATATTTATCAGCTCCCCTCAAAGCAGAGAGAACTTTATCTTTCTGTTTTTGTTCAATAAGGTCCATTTGTTTTTAATCCTAATTGTTCTATTTTTCACATTTAACTTTTAACTGCCTCAGTGAAAGAGTAGGATATTTGAATTAAAAAAATAAAAGGACTCCAGAAAGAAATGATCTCTGACTTCTGTCTCCTGACAAGATGGCAGAGGAGCACAAGAATCTGGCTCTCTTCCCAGAGTTTAACCTTGGAGATCCCACAAAAGCAGAAGGAAGTTGACAGATCTCAGAACATGAAAACCTGAAGAACTCCAGAGAAGGATAAGGTGATAGGTTCTGGGTTAAAAGAGGGGACCACAGGCACCACTGGGGGATTGAGAGAAAAGCATTATTGTTGTTCCTTTTTTTGGCTTTACCCAGAATGCCCGAGGGTATTACTGCTCACTTCTTCTCTCACTGACAGCATGGAAAAAGAAAAAAAAGTAAAGGAGAAGGGAGGGGGAACTGAGGGGTTACAGAGTTTGCGTGCCAGAGGGCAGATAAGAAGAGAAAAGCCTAAAGAGGTCAGCCTTTGATATTTCATTTCTTTCTGTCCACACCCCCGTTTGGCCTCAGTTGCCTTGGTTATCAGAATCCAAAGGGGGGAAAAGGTGAGTGTGGGTAGTGCCCAGAGCAGAAGTAGAGAAATCCTCTGGTTCAGTGTGTGTTGAAGGCAGGATAATAAACCGAGCTGGGGAATGCAGATTATAAGAAAAGAGAATCTGCCCTGGCTTGTGTGGCTCAGTGGACTGAGTGCCAGACTGTGAAGCAAAGGGTCGCTGGTTTGATTCTCAGTCAGGGCATATGCGTGAGTTGTGGGCCAGGTCCCCAGTAGGGGGAACATGAGAAGCAACCACACACTGATGTTTCTCTCCCTTTCTCCCTCTATTCCTCTCTCTCTAAAAATAAACAAATAAAATCTTAAAAACATAAAGAAAAGAAAAGAGAATTTCCACCTTGAGGCACTTTCCCCACACTCATTTCCTAAATTCACCTTGGAAGAAATAAGTAATTTAGAGGCTGGATAATATCACTATTGCAGGGCCACTGCTTTGCTTGCCAATGCTTCTGCTATTTCCAGAAGGCTATGAACTCAACAGACAAAATTAGAAATTTGCAGAATATAAAATGTAAAAATAAATAACAATAAAGAAGAATAAAAAAGACTGGGACAAAAACATTTCATTGAACAGACCTCTCCTGCCAAATAAAAAAGCATTATAATTACCTCCAAACAGATAAGTAAAAGTGATGCAAAAATTAAGCCGAAGTAAGCAGTCATAAAAAAAAAAAAAAAAACAAGTAAAGATTTTGTGATCTAATTAGACAAGAGCCAAAAGATCAAATGAAATATAATGAAGTACTAAGTTTTGCTTACAAAATATATCCCCAAACTAATCCTAGGTCCAGATATTTTTTATCAATGAGTCCTTTCAAAGATTCCGAAGATAAATAATCCCTTTTTTTCATGTTGATACATAAAAGAGATGTACTTATTTAGGGTTCTCCAGAGAAACAGAATTGGTAAAGTATACACACACACCATTGATCACTGAACAACACAGGTTTAAACCATGTGGGTCCATTTATTTATGGTTTTTTAAAAAATAAATAACTGTACTGTTTTTGATCCAAAGTTGGGAATCTGCATGTGGGAAGGGCTGACTGCATGCACTGGTCTACGCCATTTCATATAGGTGACACAGGTTACTTGAGCATCTACAGATTTTGTTATACATGGGATGGGGCGTTTCCTGGCATCAAGCACCTGTGAATACTGTGATACCCTAAGTTTTGGGGGAGTCAAAGTTATATGTAGATTTTTGACAGCATGGGGAGTTAGGGCCCCTGATTCCCACATTGTTCAAGGGTCAACTGTACCTATAGTTATATCTATAAATAATTAAATATAGATATAGCTATAGGTACAGTTGAATATAGAATGCAAGCATGATTTAATGTCTTAAAACATATAAGACAGTGGTCCCATAAGGTTGTAACTAAACTGAAAAATTCTTATTGCCTAGTGATCCCTTAGCCATCTTAACATTGTAGCACATGTGTTTCAGTAATGCTGGTGCAAACAAACCTACTGTACTACCAGTCACATAAAAATATACAGCATAGCCTTGGTTGGTGTAGCTCAGTGGATAGAGCACAGGCCTGTGAAGCAAAGGGTTGCTGGTTCGATTCCCAGTCAGTGCACATGCCTGAGTTGCAGTCTGGGTCCCTAGTGGGGGACACATGAGAGGCAACCACACATTGATGTTTCTTTCCCACTCTTTCTCCTTCCCTTCCTCTCACTCTAAAATTAAATAATATTTTTAAAAAACTATACAGCATACAGTTATATACAGTACATAATACTTGATAATGATAATAAACAACTATATTACCGGTTTATGTACTTACTATACTATACTTCTTATTGTTGTATTAGAGTGTACTCTTTCTACCTATAAAGGAAAGTTCGCTGTAAACAATATGCTCCGTTCTGCCAGCAGCAGCCTCATACATCCCATGTTTATGGTGTCTCTTGATTGCACTGTGTTCTCTTGGGCTTGATTTACTCTTGGGTTATTTTGTACATTAAAATGCCATATAGGCTTATAACCCAAGAGCAATAGGCTTATAGCTTAGGTGTGCAGTAGGCTATAACGTCTAGATTTGTGTAAGTATACTCTGCGAAGTCCACAAAGTGACAAAATTGCCTAATGCCACATTTCTTGGAATGCATCCTATTGGTGAGTGGTTCCTGACTCTATGACTGTATGGATGTGAGGGTGTGTGCATGTGTGTGTGTACACTGTTCTGAAGAATTCCACGTTCCTCCTGGAGGTGACTGGCTGGGGCTCACCCACATTATGGAGAGCTATCTGCTACACCTAAATTTCACCAATTTAAGTGTTAATCTCATTCTAAAACAACCTCCAAGTTGATATGTAAAATTAATTATCACAATAGGAAAAGGTCAAAATATATTCACCTAACTTACAAAGCACATTCAAAATCTAGATTTCTAACTAGATGAGGATAGCATGGGAATAGAAAAACATCAGACAATTTCATTTACGATAATAGATGTGAAATTTCCAAGTAAAATATTAGATTTGAATAGTATTAAGAATATTTAAAGTATGTTTAAATTAGAAAAAGAGCAAAGTCACTTTTTTATTCTAAAAGAATTGCCATCAGAGGCAAAAATATTTCACATGCTAAAGATATCTTTTGCACACTAACAAAGCATGTGCCAAAAATCTAAGTCATCTTTTCAAACATAAAGATTATGTTGCTGCTTTTTACACCTACATATTGAGATAATTTTGACAAATTGAACAGAAGGAATTTATACACCGATTAAGTAATTTTTGTTTTACCTTGATATAAAGCAAGAAACATCCCTTCCGGTGATTAATCTGCTACTCTAAGATCTTTTTTTTCTTCAATTGTTACTTTCTTTTTAATCAAATCTGGGTAAAGGAGACAAATATAATTTTTATTGAATATTTTTCTTTCCACAAAGGTTAAACTCCATATTATTTGACTCTGAAAAAGATTAAAAATTATCACCTTCCCTTGTTTTATCCCTAGAATGGAAGCATGATTTAATGTCTTAAAATATAGTAATATACTTTTCCACAAAAGTTATGTGAAGAAAAAAATACACAATAATTTCCCTGACTGAAATAGAAAAAAACCTCACTAAATCTAAATATCAATTCATGATAAAAAATCACTCAAAACTAGGCAACTTGCTTTGTTTATTAAGTTTATTTACCAAATGTGTGTGGTGTATATGCATCATGTAAACTACAAACCTGATATCTGAGGAAAAAAATTAGCACAAGACATATTATCTTTAAAAATATGTCCATTATTTTATACTACATAATATACTGGAAATCCTGGCTTAAGTAATGAGTCAGAGGAAGTAAGAAATAGAGTTATAGGTTCCAAATAATAGAATCAAAATTGTTTTTACCAACAAAATACACAAATCATTATATATATATATATTCAACAGTTACTCTAATCAAAATCAAATTTCAAAAACCAAGTGTGTTCTAAGAATTTACTTCTCATATGGCCAATTACCTCCTAGCAGACCAAGTTTCCCTGACAACTAAAAAACGCAGTCAGAAACTAAAGGAAACTACTAGAAAGCACAGGGGAATGACCAGTAGCTGGTAGATAACTGGCAAGGAGGAATGAAGTTGACATTTTGAAGGAAATGGCATTGAGTGAATTTTTTGTGTTTACAACTTTTAGTCTAAGGACAGGCTGTTGAATTCCATTAGAAAATGTGCTGGTTTGAAGGATCCAACTTGTGGGTTAAGGGAACCATAGGAACTACAGACTGAGGCCACAAAATTCAAGAAAGGATAGAGCCAGAAAGAGAAAATCTCAAATATTGCAAATTCTGCCCAAATTGTTGACTAAGACATAAATTGCAAATGTATGGAAAATTAATCAACAGGGATTTTAAAGTAACTAGGATAACTACATACAATGAAATAAGGAAAAATATTGTTATCATAAATGAAAAGTAAGTAAAACCTTAGGATAGGGGTGTCAAACTCATTTTCACTGGGGCCATATCAGCCTCACGGTTGCCTTCAAAGGGCCAAATGTAATTTTAGGACTGTATAAATGTAACTACTCTTTAACAGTTAAGTGAGAGCTTGGTGCTGCCACCAGGTAGAAACAAGGTACCAGGCCTGATAAAACAAGGTGGAGGCCTGCAGGCCTTGTGTTTTCCACCTGTGATATAGAATGACTCTACAGCAGTTGATGAAAATTGGACAACTTAGACAGATCAAGAGCATGAACGCATACGAAGTACTGTAGAACAATGTTCCGTCTCTCTCTTTCAGTTCAGAAATTGACCAGAGGAATGGGTTTTCAGCCTTAATCAAATTAGGGTAAAACTAACTCTTCTTATTCCCTTTGATGAATATTATGTTTTAATTAAAATAGTAATTTAAGCCCTGGCTGGTGTGGCTCAGTGGATTGAGCATAGGCCTGCAAACCCAACAGTTGCTGGTTCAGTTCCCAGTCAGGGCACATGCCTGAGTTGCAGGCCAGGTCCCTAGGAGTGTGGGCGCACACGAAGAGAGGCAAGCACACATTGATGTTTCTCTCCCTTTTTTTCTCCTTCCCTTCCCCTCTCTCTAAAAATAAATAAATAAAATCTTTAAAAAGTAAAATAAAATAGTAATTTAAATAGGTATAGGTGACAGTTAGCTATGGAGTGGTTTTAAACATTAGAGGATAAAAGAAATAAGCTTATCCACAAAACCATATGAAACATATAATTGCTGAAAGAAAAAAGAAGTTGCTGTTAATTATTGAATATTTAAAAATAGTCCAAAACAGATTCCTTATCACTGATACATAAATTCTAAAAAATAAATATTTTTAATAAAGAGGTACAGGGCAAAATTATAAGCTATGATAGAACATGTAACAATACAAAACCAAAGTGTGAATGTACTTGAAGGAATAAAAGAATGGAAAGAGAACAGAGGATTAAATGGCATTATCTTAGTATGCTGTTACACAGGAAACATAACGGTTAACTTAAAAATATATATATCAAATCCATCTTCTCCAGGGCGGGATGAAAAAGCAGATCAAGATATATTTGTAAAGATAAGACAGGCCTTGGAAGGCTTGAGGGTGCCCCAGGGGTACTGCTCTCATTCCAAAACTGACCAGCATACTAATTGTTAGCTAGATAAGAATGACGGATTTTCATGTCCAAAAAACAAAAAGTCTCTATGAAGAAATGGTGTAAATGAGCAAAGGAGATGGCTTTAAGAGATGGACCAATAAAATCCTAAACAGCATTATTCTCAGTGAGGCAAATAGATATATGTTGCCCTATTCATGCCCTGAATTATGATTCTCTGGAACCTTTAAATATTCTCTCAGTGCAAATATATTTGAAAAGTAGTTTATAAATGCTGATCATCTTAGTTTGAGCATTTTCTGCAAAATCATCAGGATTTGAAACTCCTTTTATGTTTTAGGCTTAGTTATCTTTTTTTCCCTAAAGATTTTATTTATTTATCTTTGAGAGAGGGGGAGGGAGAGAGAAAGGAAGAGAGAGAAACATTAATGTGTGGCTGCCTCTCATATGCCCCCTACTGGGGACCTGGCCTGCAACCCAGGCATGTGCCCTGACTGGGAATAGAACCAGCAACCCTTTGGTTCTCAGGCTGACAATCCATTTAGCTATACCAGCCAGGGCTTGGCTTAGTTATCTTTGATTGTCATAATTTGGGGAAGATAGTGGCTTTTGAAAAATAATGAAGTCAGCTCCATTATCCTCAAATTCCATGTCAAATGCTATAATGAGCAAAGCAAAATAAAAAAGACTTCCAGGCACACTTTATGTTTCTATTTTAAGATAAGATTAATTGTCTGCTAGTCTTTGTATAAACTTGAGTTAAATAAACACACATCATTATAAAGTCTGGGTCAACTCTCATATACTAGGTTCACATTTTTATACCTCACATCACAGATGTACTTCAAAAGGCAAAACAGAAAAAAAATTTCAGGTGAGAAACTGGTAGCATTTCTTTCTTAATCACAAATGAGAATTCATTTGGGAGTGATATGCCTTGATTAATATCTACATTTCTTAAGCTCCCTTGCAGATAGATGTGGCCTTATGAAACAGGCCAATTAGAAACCAGCTGATGTGATTAGGAAGGGTATTTACTTCAACCTCAATGACATTTATTCCATGCCTAATAATGTCTAAGGAGAGAATCTGTCTCTTAAATAGCAGGGAGGACTAAAATGTTCACAAAAGCCCAATTCTTATCCTCTGCTTTGTCTTGACCAATCTTCGGTAAGGCTTTTTCCCCTTCCTATGCCCCCTAAACTCTGTGTGCCCCAAACACAGTAACACTAACAAAGTGGACTCTGCCCCCCTTATCGGCTTCTCCTGGACTTTGACTAACCCCAATGAGACCTTCCTTGTTACCCTACTGGTTATTTCTCCTTATGTGACTAGTTTCTATATAAAAGATTCTGCCTATCTCTGCTTTCTCCTTGTTTACCCTTAAAATAAAAGTTGTTTTTGTTTGTTTGTGAGATGCTTGCAGATTTTGGAGACTGGATTTGTTTGTATTTGACATCAGTATTCACTGCAACACAATTTGTAAAACCAAGAGTAAACAGTAAACAAATAAACATAAAGATGAGGAAAATACTCAAATATCTATGAGAAGAAGAATTGGAAAAATAAGATCATGGCATATTAATTCAGAAAATAGAATAATACTCAGTCAATAATATAACTGAAGTAGAGCTACATCAATTCCAAAGCAATGCCAATTTAATATATATTGTTTAAAGAGGAAAAGAAAATGGGGACATCACAGTATGATGCAATTTATGTAAAGTCCAAAAGTTTCCAAAATAGACTATATTTTATATATTTAAACATATATACATATGCAGTAAAAGTAATATATTAATAGGCACCAACTCTATCTGAGGAGAAAAGGGAGAGAATGTTTGGGCAGGGAGATGAAGTAGGTATTAGTTATGTTGGTAAATCATTATTTCTGTATGAAAAAACACAAATGCAGCACGGTGTTAATATTTCTTCTATCTGGGTGACAGGCACATGGGAATTTATTACATTACTCGGCATGTTTTGTGTATTTCAAGTATTTCATAATAAATCAAGCAAACATAGAAGGGAAATAGAACACCAGGGCCAGCTGACAAGTAAAAAATTGTCTCTGACCTAGTATTCCCAAGCCAGTGCAAATGAAAATGCAAGGGCTTCACCTATAACTCTTGATCTGTATCTGCAGAAGGGATCCACAGAATTTCCAGATCCTTGTAATCAATTTTCTGTTGAAGCTGAGTCTGATTTTCTCATCATTTCAACTCATTTATTAAAGGCAGAAGTTGTACATCTATGGGTATTTTCAATAACAACCTGCTTTTATTCGATTGAAACATAAAAGTCAAGCACACAATTTTCAATTAAATGATGGTTTAAGAAAGGATATTTTTATATGTAATTCATTTTGGTCCTTATTTTGAATAAGGGATTTTGCTAATGGAGAATAGAAAATAGTCACAAACCTTTAATTCCATCTGCTTTAGTTGGGCCGGAAAAATTAATGCATGGTAGCAAGGGGCAGCTGTCTTTGAAGTTCTTAATCATATATCCCTCAAAAGAATACTTGAAAATTATGCACTTTCTCATTTTAAAATGTGTGTGTGTGTATATATATACATATTTTTTTCCTAAAGAAGCTGGATGGGAGTACACTAGCAATATATTTTTAAAAAAGAAAAATTTTATATATATAAAACTTTAACCTTAAATGTGTGCTGAGAATGTGCTTTAATTTTGTGGTTGCCTGATTTTGCTTTTATTCCTTTTTAATACATACTCGTAAATTTCAAAGGAAATAAAGTTAGTCCAAAGACCTTGTTTTTGTTTTGTTTTACACTAGCAAAAAATATTTTTTTAAAAATTTGTCTTCATCATTGTGAGAGTAAAGGGGTGAATGTAGTGTTTTTCTTGTAGGAAACCTAACTCTGCAACCATTATTTTCAAAATTTGGCTCGTACAATATCTTGGAACTGTTGGAGAATTTACTGAAGTAAGAAAGAGGATATTATATATCAGATATGATTAAATAGTAGAACTAATGGGTATGCCAAAGAAATAAAATGTTCCCTGAACATGAAAGTGTTCACAAACTTCTTATACATTATTATAAAAAGGCAATGCTTCACACTCCCATGGTACTCTGGAATAGGGTATCATGAATAGGGTACCCTATATCATGAATAGGGTACCATGAATCGAATGGAATAGGCTGCAAATATTTAAAAAACACAATGGCTATGCAGAGACACAGCTTCTTTAGAAAATTTAGAAGTATAACTCTGGTTAGGAATGCACTCAGTTGATCCTTGGCTATGTCAGCCACTAAATAAGTATGTAAACATAGGGAGGTTACATACATCCCCCATTCCTTCAGTTCCCAAGTTTGTTGTGGAAAATAAAGCTAGTATGATATATGGAAGCATTTTATAAATGTGAGGTGCTGATTTTATCCTCTGGGACATAAGATGTGGAAAACTTTAGTTTTTATTTATTTGGTGGATAATAGAAAATTATTATTTCCCTGGGAAGAAAGGAAATATGTTTAATATGTTCAGTGATGTAACAATAGGTGGACACATTATTTTTTGTAAATAATTTTGATAATACTAGGTTTACCTGAGAGAATATGTATATATATTATTTGCAGGAGTAGTGTGTGTGTGTGTGTGTGTGTTCTTAAAGAGTAGCAGTGTCAGGAAGAGAAACACCCCTCCAAAAAAATAAAGTAAGACATTAAAAAAGATAACAGTTGAAACAAATACAACAAGCTAACAGAATTAAAGTTTGAAACATAGAAATTCATCCAGTTTTTATTTTTCTCAGAAATTCTGGTCAACAAACAATAAGTTTTGGATGGGAGTACACCACCAGTATATTTTAAAAAAAGAAAACGAAGCTACTAAGTACCTATCTGTTGAAATGCTTTCATTTCGATCCATAGAAAAGGTACTACTTATTGTCCATCCTGTTTCTCAACCTCATAAAGCTTGGCAAATGAGAACTAAAGAAAACAGAGTCTTACAATGATGACTATAGCTTAAGCAACAAAAATAAAAAGTAGAAAAAAACTAATTACCTAAAAATCTACTTCTGATTAGACATTGTTTTACCTTACAAAAACCAAAACAGAACAGAATGGTAGTTTCAGAGAGTTTGGCAGGAACACTGAGACAGTTAAGAGAAGTTTCAATGTGGCCTAATATCCTGTGCATGATTTGGAGCCCACCTGCTTCATAATCTTATTGTTTGTATCTACATCCCCTGTCTATTATATCCTATATTATCTCTGTACTTTCTCCTTTTGAGCTTTTCCATTGCTGTAACTTTTTTCCAGGAACATTATTACTTCATCATTCAAGTATCTGCTCTTTTGACACCCCTTAGAGAAGCATCTCTCGAACAGCCTGTCGAAAGAGTCAAACACTCAGTTTCTTCATATTTTCTTGTCCTAATTCATTTTTCTTCAGACCTCTTAGGACTACCTGATATTGTATTATTTTTTTGTACATTCATTATATGACAGTTCCCTATATTATAAGCTTTGCATAACATAAATACTTCTCTGAAGATAATATATGAAGTATCTGTAATCTTTGGCACACAATACCTGGAAATCAATAAGAAATTACCAAGTTAATTTTTTCAGGATATAGTCAGGACACATAAACTACACAATAATCTGGAAATTTTCTAATTAAAGAATCAAAGACTAGGACAGGGGATTAGTACAATGGGAGATTGGCTACCAGGTTAACATGAGAACCCTAAAGAACGTAGAACAAGCAGGTATTGGGAGCAGCCACTACCCCTAGGACTAAGAGAAAGCACCTAACAAAGAGACAAATCTGGAAGAGGGGTCCTGGCTCAAGGGCTGGCATCTCTCGACCTCTTGGAGGGAGTCAAGTTATAGCCAATAAAATGCAGGAAGTTCTGTGGAGGATCTGTGCTTGTGGAAATTTCTGAGAATCATCTGATGGGATGGTGGGGGATGCCACGTATGGGGAGACATTATGCTGTGGAAATCACCTTCTAGGCTGCAAGGCAAAGCTGTTAATGAGAAAGTGGTACAGAGAGAATTCACCACTCACTGAAGAGGTGCATTAAGATGCTATGATCTAGTTTACAGGGGCAGCTTTGAAAGGGAAGAGATGCCAGACCATCCATGAGATTCAGGAAAATACAACAGGGCAGCTGATGGGTGAGGTTCTAAGATGCCTACTTCGAAGAGGACTGAGGCATCATTATCCTATGTACAATGTTTCTTGTATCTTGTTCAATAAATGTCTCTATTTTTCATATCACATGGCTGGATACTTCAGTATAGTTATATCATAGTCTTATATGATGTAACTTTGCCCTTTCAAGGGTGTCATTTCCCACCTGGTGCTACAAAGGAGACATAAGTGAATCATTTCACCTTTCAGTTCATCTAACTACTTTCAAGTGATGTGGCATGTTTTAAGGCCCCTAATTCCACTGATGTTAGCCCACTGCTTCACTTCATTGGGTAAAATAAATTCCTTGCTCAGACACCATGCTATGTGGAATGTCATTGTGCTAAGACATTCTCTGAGTTTCTGGATATCGGTGCTGCCAAAATATTACAGGCAAGGGAGGAAAATCCATATCCAGAATATGTATCTAATCCTGTAGAATATCTTCCCAATCCATGATGAAATTAAGCTCATGTGATCAAATTTCAACAAAGCGACTGACTTTTACATCCAGGCGATAATGACCAATTTAGGACTTAGGGTTCATCTCAACTGTCAGAAAATTGGGCACTCATCAGTGGCATTAGCCAGGCCATTCCCCATCCTGCCAACATGGATCATTGCTCACAAGTTCACTGTGCAAACCCTGAGATTCCTGGGGAGAGAGTCTGATACCCACAGTGTGTCATTCCATCCAACCAATTAGGAAGGACATACCCAAAAGGAGACACTCTTTCTCGGACATTGACATGATGCACAAACTTCTTCACAGTCTGTACCCAATCAAAGAGGTTCATTTGTACCTCTTTTCAATATTTCTTCATCACTGATTTTCTGATTCTGTCCTTTTCAAGTCTTCTCACCATCCAGCTAACCAGTTAGATACTCCCCACGAATGACTACAGATTTATGCTTCTGGTTCTCTCTTAGTCAAAGTAGACAGCCAAATATAAAGGTGCTGTTTAAAGTCCCTTTTTTAATCACACTCTGTAAGAATTATCTGAGTGGGGCTACACTATTTTTCTTATCTGTTCACTTTTGGGCAATACTTGGATTTCACATAGAGCCATCTCCTAGCCAGGCCTGAAAGTTTTTCCTTAGTGATCTGGTTTTAAGGAGCACTCCACACACCAGGGACAGAGATAGAATGAGAGAGGCAATATTGAAAGAGTTGATGATATAAAATAAATCTGAGCCAACTTCTTATGAATCTTTGTTATACTGTCTGAACCTATTTGATCTATTTTTTCAGTCACAAAGAACTAACTGAGCTAAGATTTCCTGATTGTGCAAGTACATTAAACATTCTAATTCACCAAGAACACTTCAAGAATCACTGAATCTGATGGATCATAAGGTCTAAGAAGCAGAACACTTTGAAGTGCAGCTGGAACTTGTTGCAGAGTCTCCTTTTGTTCTGGTTCTTACTTGAAACTGGCAACCATTTTTGTGGCTCTACATGGATCTAAGTAACACACTCAAATATGGCATACATAGTCTCCATGATGTAAACAAAAAGAACCTATCAGCCTTTTACTGTGGTAGGAGGTATAAGGAGCAACTATTTGTCTTTTAGCAATGTGAGGAATAACTCTACATGCTGTAGAATAGCTCTACATACCACCAAACCTTCAGGTAGGAGACAATGATGTAAGATTGTGGAAAATTTCACTGAGATGACGGGACCTCTGAATTTTTTTGGGATTTCTAATCCACCTTCTAATCTGTACATGTCTGTGTAAGGCATTTAAAATACCTACTCCTTCTTGCTCATTAGGTCTAGTTAATATAATATTGTCAATATAGAAGGCAGTATTATGTTTTGTGGAAAGACAGAATCATCAGACAGAATAATCATAATATAGTCTGTGGACTATATTATGGTATCAGACAGGAGAACTGGCATAGTCTGTGACAAGACTGAAGGTCCCATCTTGGCACAGTCAGGTGATAGCAAACTGGTTTTGGTCATCCTTGCAAAATGGTATGGGGAAGAAGGCATTACTTATTCTAGTAAAGGTACTACATACGTCTGGAAGAATAGCTGCCAGTGGAATCACCATCTGATTAAGTTTCTAATAGCGCACGGCTACTCTCTAAGATGTATCCAACACCGGCAAAAGCCAACCTGGTGAATTAAATGGGGGATAGATAGGCATCTACCCTGTGTGGTGTTACCACAAACTTCTGGATGAACGGAAGCTAGTTCACTCAGGAAACAAGGTACTTCTTCCAGTAAAAGAAGATTCTAGCGATTTGTGGGTTCAAGAGAGTTTTAGGGTTTCAGATCCCTCTCTGTCTAAAATAATTGCCTTAAATGTCACAGAGGAAACTTTGAAGACTGAATTCCACTGACGATGTAATTCAGCACCCAATTAAGTTTATGTGATTTTGCAGTAATATTAGCCTCCTGGTGAAAGATATATTAATTTAGTACTGCCATGGAGTTTGCTCTTTCTCAGATGTTTCTGAAACTGAGAGTAAAGGGTCTACTCATGCCATTTCCTTACTGTAAGTGGTCCTATGCACTTAGATGATGCCACCCACGCCATAGTCCTTGTAGTCATCACTATGTGATAAGGTCAAGTATGGCATCCAATTGGGCTCTCAAGACACTTGTTCCAGTGATCATTTAATTATAGTTAAACATAGTTTATAGTTTGATTATTTGTAATGCCACTTCATGCCCTTTGTTAGTAGAAACACATTTCCAACTGTCAAGGATTTCAGGACTGTGTTCTGGTTCACAGTCATGATGAAACCCATTCTTAAATCCCATCTTCCCAGTACCAGTTCCATATTATTCAGTGGCCAGACAGGAATCACACACTGGAGAACAATTTAAATGGAAATATTATTTTAAAGAATTCTTAACAGTTACAGGGGATTGTAGAAGTGGTATATTACCTGCCAAGATGTAAAAAGAATTCTAAATGGAAGAGGGGTATCAGATATAAAGAGAAGTGACTACCCTTAGGGTTAAAGCAGAGCACAGATTTAAGGAACAAATCTGATAGCAACTCCCACCTCCAGACCACCTGAAAGAGGGTATAGCTATGATCCACCAGGTAGTAAAGACATTCTTTGACTTGCAGCAATGGTGGAAATCTCTAGGAAGAGTCCCCTGGCAGATCCTGGGAATCCAACTACACAAAGGTTTTGTGCTGTGAAAACGCCTGGGACAAAGCCAGACAAAGCCATCAGTGGGGAAATGCTGTACCTGGAATCCACTGGCAACTATTAGAGAGTGGAATGGAGGTGTCTAAAGAAAAATGGCATGTATAAAACTCATTGGAAAGCAATCATTATTAGTACTGCCCTGGGAAGATTCTCTATGATTTGGGGGATGCTGTCCATGGAGAGGTGATGGCCACTTCTTGCTGCAGGAGAACACACAGAGAAACCAGGAAAAAGTAACCCTTCAGTGCCTTCTACTTACACAGTTTAAAATTGTGGCCCTGGTAAAGAAGAAATTTTTCAGAATCACAAACAGAAAAACAAAGGGTATATTTGGATCTGAGAGGTAATATATTGATAACGAAAATACCAAGCATTAGAAGAAACAAAACCAAGTGCCACAAAGCCAAGAGAAAAATAGCAGCATCCAATCATGTGACACAAATGATTTAGTATTGGCAGACTAGAACTTTATGATTCCTCAGTTCAAAAGAATAAAAGAAAACAAAAACAATGTTGAGAAAGCACTGAAATCAACTGGATATTTTAGAACTGAAAATGTAATCATTAAAATTAATTTTTAATAAAATATAAAAACACAAAAAATAACAATTCAATAGATCGGGGTTAATAAGATTTACTATAAAGCATATAATTATGAAACTTGAAACTAGGCCAGTAGGAAATATCCTGAGGGAAACAAAAGAATAGCAAGTCAGTAAAGCCTATATGACTGAAAAAATTAACACATTTAACAGACATCTCAAGGGAAAACAAAAGGCAAAGCTGGAGGGAAAACAACTGAAGAAATACTGGCTGTCTTGACGTATCAGGAAGGATGGTAGTAGCTTCAAATGACCTCTTGTAAGTCTAGAACCTGTTCTTTCATAGAAGAACAAGATGTGTCAATTTTTTCCCACTATCTTCATTTAAGAGACCATGTCAAATTTAAGCATATCATGTACAGAAGTTGAATATGTAGAAATTTAGATGGTTTCAAAGACTAGAACACTCTTCTCTAAGACTTAGAGTGCCACTAAACAATTTAATAGAATAGCATTGTAATTATATTATAAAGGGGGTTTATTTTTGGTGTTCTGTGTTTGCCTTTTTATTCTTTGTAATGGCCAAGAGTATAAAAGGTTCTATATAAATTATTTGAGTAAACAATCCATCTTGTGAAGTGACTACCCCAGGAGTTTGAATGATGACTAATGACTTCATAATTGTCCTGGAAGAAATGAAGGTAGTATTGAACATACAGATCTTTTGAATATGAGATTAGATGCTAGTATTTGCCTCTATACATGGTAAAGTTTGGACACAAAACTCTGAAGGCATCATCACCACATATAACTCCTTTCTGAACAAATTAATTCCCTGTTCTTTTTCTTGAAAATTTCATTTCAGATAATACTTTTAACATAATAAAAAGTTCAATTTTGGGGTTCTAGACTCTCCTTTGAATTTAAGTAAATGCTTATCGACAGGCCATAAAAATATTTACGTGTGATTTAAGCAAGGGAAGCAGTAGAAACTGTCCTATATAACCCAGAAGAGTGAGTCTTCTTTGATTCAATTTCTGAAATTATTACTGTGAGTGGAATATAACAAAATATGACTCAGAAAATACTGAAATACTGAAATTGTTTACAAATAACTTGAAATGTAATTTCAACTTTCCGACTGTTGCCTGTTAAGGAAGAAATTGCCACTCAACATTTGAGATAAAACTGTTTTATTTCTTGATCAGCAATAGACAGTTGTACTTTAAGACACTCTCTCTCTTAACAAAAAACATTGCTGATCTCATATATGGGTTTTGAGAAAGTGTATATCAGACATTAGTGTGCTATTAGAAGCCGAAGTGTTCAGGAATTAGATGACCTGTGGCCTCAGTTATTGCATTGCAGCTGCCACCAATTGGTTGGCCTTCGGAGTGTGGGACAGCCTCTTGCTGTGGGACAGTTACAGTTCTCATTGGTACATTGGAAGGTTTTAAAATCAGTTTTGGAAGTTTTTTCTATTAATATAATAGTAATTGATCAATATAATAGTCAATATTTCTGAAGGAGAACAGAAAATTTTATTTTCAAGTATAACAACAAAATATATATACCTTTGAAATAATTGGAAATTCAGCCTTCTCTATCTCCATTGTCTGATACAGTAAATGAAAAAAGTAACTGGGGAAAAGAATATGCACTTCAGTTGTACAGATAGGAAGGTAGTAAAGAAATCTGTGTGGGAATAGCAGTGAACAGTCAGATTTCAATAATCTGTATGTACTTTATCCTTGTTAAGACTTAACTGCAATAATTTTAAATTAATTAAAAAAGGTAACTGAAGTATCTGCCCTTTTATAGGGAATGGAAAAAGATAAACATTTATTTTAATCACATTTGCAGTAATGAACTGCCCATCATGATATTTTTCATCTTCCATCTGAATATGACATATTCTCGTACTAATACCTCTCAAGTGCAATTGTAACAAGAAGCCCCAAACCACAATCAGAAATTTTGTTCACTTTGTGGTGAACAAATGACATATTCAAAGTTTGTGCAATAATCTACCAAGAGGCTGAACTTTTATTTTCCTCTAGAGATCTCCTATTTCAACCTAATTCATATGAAGATACAAACCGGGTATCTCCCACATGACTCTCTTAAGAGGTTAACTGCCGTGCTAAAGAGAACTGAAAAATGTTGTTGTAGCAGAGATGGAGGCAAGGAACGGAACTAAACTCCATGGAACCCTTGCCATTCTTCCAGGTGCTGTTCTCTGTGGTCAGTCTGCTTTTTGGTGATACCTATTTAACTTTCAGAGTAGCTGTCCTATTTCCTTTATGAAAAAACATCATATATAGATACATCTTGACTGTTTGACATTTTACATGTGAACAATTTATGTCTCAGAGAGATCTGATAAGTTTCTCTAGCTGAAAAATAAATTGGGGGAGCCACGGCTCAAACCTAGCCCTACCTAACTAACAGATAAGCCCATGGGAGCTCTATGATGAAATACAATAAAACACATTTCTTCAATCTCACTTTATTACATTATCATGAATTATTGTATGCTGTGAATATCAAGAATGGTTAACATGGGGCTTTCAATTTCTATTATCTATCCCGTATATGATCTGTGGAAGAAACAACTGAATTTGCTAAGTGGGTTGATAGTGACTCAGTTACACTCTCCAGCAAATATTATTTGTGGAGTTTCCCCTTGCCCGGCATATTGAGCCATATACTCTGCACAGTGAAGTGCGTGCCCTGGAGGAACTCAAGTAGGGAAGCTCTAATAGTCTGTTTTGTTTTTTAAAGTGCTGGCATTCAGCTTATTGGAAGGCTCATGATAGAATGATGCTTCCCCCTTTTCAGTAAATGATGCCACATTTCTTGTTGTTTTCCAATTTTCTAGCTCTCTGTAGCGCTCCATGACTTTCCAGCTATGAGACTGTGCTGGGAAGTTCATTAGTCAATTCCCTCAACGCCCAGGGATATATTTTATTCCGTCCTGCTGGGTTTATGTATGTTCACATTTTAAAAAAAGTATTCCCTGATGAGTTTTAGTCAGTAGTTATTTTTTTCATTTCTTTCCAATTCTGTAAACTTCATTTTCTCTGCCAGGGTTGTTTTCTTAGGCTGTTATATTGTCTCCAGTTTTTATTTCCTTCTTGTTTCCTGTGAATCATGGGCTTTAAAAAATTACCTACTTTTCTCATCTCTTCAGAAAAAAAATGCTCATTTCTCTACTTTTTTTCTTTTTGCTCTTGAAATCTGTGTTTCCTGGTATTACTTTAAATTCTATTGTTTGTGAGCGCTCCTTTACCCTCACCCAGATTCTGCCTCACCTCTTCCCTTTACTGTTACAGGATCTTATTTCTTAAACACAGAGGTGTTTACCCTTCTCCTCATTAGCATATGGATACTTCATCTCACACTTGGATACTTAAACTCTCTACTATATTTCTTGATGGGAAATATTTATAGTAGAAAAAAGAGCAATGTGGTATATGAGGAATGTGAGTGAATATTGTGCACACACACATGTAATTAACATGGGGGTTATAAATCATGAAAGAATTTTATGTTGCTTAGCATAGTAAGTCCATGATTCAGATGCCTAAGTTTGTAGTTTATGAATAATGGCCCCTACATATCAACTATGTTTCAGGTTTTGTATTAGGACCCTTTTACATACACCCTGTTTGGCAAACAAAGACAAGCTACCAGTAGTGTAAGAACAAACTGGACCAGAGATACGCATGGCTTTCATGGAGCCGTGTTTCTGACCTCATGTATTGGCAGTTACTTTTCCATTTTAAATATTATTTTGGGGCACCGGCCAAATTTAGCCCCCTAATCTGTACCTTATTTTTTGTCTACCTGAATTTACTATATAATTAGTATTTGAAAATACAAACTGATATTTTCCCTGGGTTTCTTTTTATGTGTTTTGTCAATCTTAACAGGTCAAAAGTCTTTGCTAGGATGCTGAATACAGGGCAGAATGAGAGCTCACAAGGGAGTAAGCTACACTCAGTGAGTAAATACGCAAACTGAATATTATGGTGAAGCACTAGTTGGCAATGTGGGGTACTGATTCTCATTGGCTAAAAGTTCACAGTGTGGTCTTTAGGACTAGCTCCTACACACGAAGAATGTAAGACTGTATAGTCAAAGCACAGGGAAGTTATATATTGGAATTGTCCTTTAGTGGCACAGGTTGTAGACATTTAATTATCCATAGTCACACTCTCTGTCTCTCATATATCTATGCCTATATACATATATATACACATATACGCACTCATGATATTTGATCAATGTACTTAGATATCATTTGGAACTACTTTAGAAACAAACAGGATTTGATGCAAAATATAAAGGGCTTTAAAATATGGTATGTATACCTTTGTTCACAAATTCAACTAACATTTATTGGGTGACTAACCTATACCATTTGAATTGCATATATTAAGTTTTTCAGTAATATGATTACATTGAGATTGTGATTTTATCAAGGCATATTGTAGAACAAAATGTAATGAAACAGAGAATATTAGCATTGTCCTTGTGAGTCACTGTCAGGAAAAGTAAAAGAATGAATAGATATGCAGTTCAAGAAACAGAAGAGAAAGCATCAATTCATAAAGCCCCAAATAACAAATGTTAGCTCCTGAAATAAGAGAGAGATAGAATGGAAAAAAAATTATTAAAGATGTAACACAAGATAGTGTTTCAGAGTTACAGGGGACAATTAGCATTCATATCACATGCCTAGACAACAATGAAAAAGGCCACTCCTAGATAAAACATTTTAAAAACCAAACCTTCTAGAGTATAAAATTAAAAAATAAAATCTATCAATAAACAAATAAAAAAAATAAATGCACTAAAATGTGTTCTACAAAAGGAAAATAATTAGCCCTGTATCAAACACATCACTGGCAACACTTGATGCAAAAAGTACTAGAGTCATCCCCTCAAACTACAATGGGAAAGCCAGTATTCAACATGGAAATCTATACCCAAATAATTTTTTACTCAAATATGAAGGTCTCATAAATGAACTTAAGGTAAACAGTAACTCTGATTATATCTCACAAATTTTAAAAAATGACTTTCTCTTTAGGTTTTCCCAGCCCAGTACTTACTTGATATCAATCACATTCCTTAATCTAAAGTACATCATAATCACATACATTTTAATTTTATTATGTGTTTATTTGATTGGTGGTTTTTGGTACACTTTAACCCCATTCCAATCATACATATATGTATAAATATATGTATATCTATATACATATCCACACACACACAAAGTATATTTAGATTCACCCACTCATATCTTTTAAGTACTATGTCCTTTTCTCATAAATTAGGCCCTAATCCAATAGGATTTGTGTCCTTGTAAGAAGAGGAAGAGGCACAAGGAGTGTCTCTGCAGAGGAAAGGCCATGTGAGGAAGCAGAGATGCTGGCCCTCCACAAGCTAGGAAGTGAGGGCTCACCAGAAACCAGCCCTGCCAGCACCTTAATCATGGACATCCAGCCTCCAGATTCAGAAAATAAGTTTCTGTCATTTAAATGACCTCCTCTGTGGTATTCTGTTATGGCCGCTAAGTAGACTAATTCAGTATTCATATTATATATATTTGACAAAAGATATATCTAGAATATAAAAAGAATATCTATAATTCAAAAAGTAAAAGGTCAGCATTCTTATTTAAAATGAACAAAATACTTAGATATTAAATAAAACAAACTATCCAAATGACCAACAGGCAAATGAAAAGACACTCAGCATATTCAGCAGTCAGAAAAGCTCAAATTAAAAACACTGCTACAGTAATTCACATCCTCTAGAATGGCTAAAATTTAAAAGGCTGCCAATATCAAATATTGCCCAAAGTGGAGCAAGTGCAACTCTCCTACACTGCTAGTGGAATTATAAATCAATACATGCCTTTGTGTAACACTTTGGCAATTACTATTAAAGTAAGCTAAACATATGAGTACTAGATGATCTACTGAATATTCTCCTGGGTATACATCTATGTCACAGAAGGGCACACACAAGAACATTCACAGTGATTTTATTCATGACAAGGACACACTGGAAATAACTTAAATTTTTGACAAGAAATGGATACATTCCTCAATTTTCAAACAATGTAATAATGCTTAGGGATAAAGAAAAGAAACTATAGTTACATATAACAACACCCTGGTTATAACCATACATATAGATACATATAACATAGGTCCACCTCACAGCCATACTAATGAATAAAAGAAGCTGGAAACACACACACACATGCATGCACACACACACATATAATATAGATATAGATCTCCATTCCAATATCCTGGACATCTAGATTGTTTCTTTTGTGTTCCCTATACATGCTCTTTTTGCATGTTCTCTGGTATTTGGCCTGAAGTGTTATATACCCCATAATTTAGAGAGAAAAAAATTTAGAAACCATACAAGATATATTTAAAGGGAAAACAGTAAAATATAAACAAAAGGAAACGTACTCTTAATATACTCTTTGGTTATACAGTCAATTATATGTTTAAATTCATAATAATTTAAACCATTTGTCAATCTCAACATTGAAGTTAACTTATGAACAAAATATAGAAGGCTTAAATGTTTATAAGACACAATATTTGTGTTATGTATCTTTATATATGCATGCAATGCATGTTATGTATCTTCATAATATGGAAGTAAAGTGAAGAGTTCCTTGTGTATGCAGTAGAAAGACTAGATGGAGAAGTATCTTTAACCTGCTAAAGGAGAATCATAGAGAAATTGTCCATATTTGATGGCACTAGAAATAAGATTCATATAGTACACAAAGTCATTGAAGTACATGGTATAACCATTAATTGTAATGAGTAACCATGTTGAGGAAAAGGAAGCTGGAAATCATATGAGTGACTAAGGACAAAAGAGAGTACAAAAAATCCCCATTTATTAAAATAGGAGTGGGTTACAGAATATCGAAAATGTGTTAATCAATGATCTTAGTAAAAATACTTTGGAGATATAGAGGTCCCGATTCCAATTCAGGAAAAAGAGGAGGGGTAACGCTTCCCCTTAAGCAATTCTTGGATAACAATAGGGTATCAGAAAATACCCTGGTGTCAACTCGGTTCTGAAACTATCTACCTAGAGATAGCATCAGATTTCACTGGAAAGGGTTCCATCCTGCTGACGCCACCTCCACTCAGATGCCAATTGCTAAACTAGGTTGCCACTTGTACTTCTGACCAGTTGGCTATAGATTGGAGATTCCAATGACCCCCTCCAATTTTAGATAGCAATTACAAGCCAAAGTTATTACCTGTGTTTTGATCTACTGGTCATCAATCAGAGGTCCCCAAAATTCATCTTTGGGTTTAATTTGTTTGCTAACAGAACTCAGAGAAAAATTTAACTTACTAGATTACTTGTTTATTATAAAAGAACAAAACTCACAAACAGCCAGATGGAAGCGATGCATAGGGCAAGGTATGGCGAAAAGGTTCAAAGCTTCCCTGCTCTCTCCCAGCACACCATTTTCCTGTCACCTCCACATACTCACCAACTTGAAAGCTCCTTGAACCCTCTCCTTTTTCACTTTTATGGAAGCGTTATTAGGTAAACATGATTGATCAACTTATTGGAGATTGATCCAGTTTCCCTCTCCTCTGCTGTCCAGGTGGTTCAGGGGTGGGACTGAAGGTTCCAACCCTCTAAAGGCCTGGTCGGCTCCACTAGTCACCAGCCCTCACCCTTTCCAAAAGCCATCTCACTAACATAACGAAAGACACCTTTATCCTTCTCCTCACTTAAGAAATTACAAAAGTTTTAGGAGCTCTGTGCCAGAAATGGGACAAAGACCAAATGTATATTTCGTGTTATACATTTCAGTGTCACAGGAGGTAATTACCAGGAGAGTTTAACACAGAGATAAAAGAGTTAAAATTTGAACCCTTTTTGGAACAAAACTGGGGGTTGGAAAGAAAAAAAAAAAAAAGGAATAGTGTTTTCATTGTGATCCCTTCAGTAATATTAACATTTTTAATGATGTGCATGTTTTATTTTGATTATTTAAAAGCTATTTGTATACTTACTTGGCAACCATTCTTGCACATAAATAGCATAAATAGTAAATAAAATCTATTTGGTAGGCAGTTTAATATGTAGGAGAACAGAAGGCATGTAGATTATTTTAAGCTGAAGGCCATGGAGATCTTGCGGGCTCAAGAGAAACTTCTGCCCCTCTCTCAACTCTCTAGGAGAATCTAATTTGGGGTTTTTCCAAAATAAAAGTTGTCCCCATAGATAAATGTTATGAGAGCAATACATTGGTGTGGCTGGGCAATCAGCCAACTGCCATTATCCTCCTGTTTTGGAGTCCTGGGCCCTTATCCATTCTTTAGCTCAGGGTGGAGTGTAGGCCGCATTTTACCTTTGTGCTCTGAATCTCTCAGGTATGTGGGGTCCCTGACTCTCCCAAGTATGTGGTCTTCCCATAGATACAAAATTAAATTTGATTTTTTTTGTTAATTTGTCTCATGTTGGTTTGATTATGAGACCAGCTGGAAGAAACTTTGTGAGGCAGAGAGAAACTCTTTCTCCCTAATAATAGTAACTGCTTAAATTAAAATATTCTTTGACCCAGCAATTCCACCAACCAAAATTCATCATACAGATATTTTTGCCTGAAAGCACAGTAATATAAATATGAATATTCATTGTTAGTGTTTCAGTAAAGGACCTAAATATCCTTCAATAGAAATTCATTGTGATTTTGATACATACATGAGTTGAACTATTCCATTTTATTTTAATCTCCCTGCACTGTTCTGGAATATTTTAAGATTTGTTATTATTACATAAAGTGAGGAACATTGCAGGGTGATATTATAGAATGTCTTATGTACATAAAATAAGCTTATTATGGACATATATATGTATATACATAACATTTATATGCAAAAGCATTTTTTGAGGGGGAGAAATGGAGAAGTAACTTTTAACTATACTTCAGAAAATAACAGTGGCAAGATTGGTAAGATAGAGAAGTTTTTTTGATGGGGGTAAGGGAGAGGAGAAGTCCTCTGTAGTGTCCAAAATATTACCTTGGAAAGGAATAACGTTTCCTATGAAACAATAGTGAATGAAAACTTTCAGAATAGCCAATTCACATTCGTATCTTTGGGCTGTGAAACTAAATTCTCTGTACACAGTGGGTTCTCCGTAACAGATGATTATATGATTGGAAGTGAGACATGCCAGCAGGGATTCACATGACACAGATGGAGTCTCCTGCACTGAGGGTGAAGGATTCAACAATGATTTCCTGTCTAAAACATCCTCTCATGGAGGTAGTAGTTAACCAACAGTAAGTGGCTTAAGAACAAATTGAAAGGATGGCCAAGGTCCTTGTTAAGAGAGCGTGTGTCTGTGAATTTCATTGTAATTAGGCTTAATGAGGCTATTACCTCCCTGTGTCCACAGTGTCATATTACTGGTCAAAGGATACCAAGGCTGATGCAGTTCTGCTCAATTTGAATCAAGATTATTCTTTTCTAGGTAGAAATTTCATTGAAGTCAGAGACATAATGGGGAAGGACATAAAGAGAGAAAAGAGTCATGTTTTTTTTTCCTCAACTGTTTTCCAGCCAAATACCTCTCTATGGCCATTACTCTCTACATTTGTCATAAGATGAGGTCACTTCATCACTCTTAGCTATTAAAACCCTGGGTTACAGAATAACACATGAGCCCAACACCTTTACCTATTTCAGAGACAAAATGAGACACTTTGAGCTATAAATGGCAGCAAGGTAGTGGTTAAAAGAATAAGCTTTGTCCAAAGTTTGATTTTGAATGTTAATGCCATCAGTTACCAGATGAAAAATTTCAGGCAAAGTATTACAATTAACCTCTCACAGCCTTTATTTACTCATTTTTGGAATGTTGAAAATAATGCCTAAGCCAATAAAGTTGTGGTAACAAATACAGTTTTTACAAAAGTATCTATACTAGTTCAAAATACCAGTTACACATATGAACTGCAATCATACACACAAAAGAGAGATTACCTTTCCTCCATAGGAATATACATATTTGTAGCTTTTCCAGGGCAAGAGATATTTTCAGCATTAAAAAAATGGTGTTGGCAAGATAATCTTTCTTAAAAGAATCACCATATATTTTGGACAGATATGCCCTATATCTGCCCTATAATGCCTAGAAATAGCAAAATAATAAAACTGGGAAAAATACTAAAGATCCTCAAAGAACTCCTTAGGTTTGGTGTATCATACCCTCCATTTGCCAGATAAATACATGCATTACCACAAAAAGTCATAAATCCAAAACATGTGCATAAAATTGTCAAGCAAGAGAGAAATATAAATTTTAGTGACCAAAACTTTTTGGGAAGCTACCTTCAAAGCATCAACTGTATGATTTCACACCTTGATTCAAAGTAGAAGATAAAAACTTTATGTTTGATTGTTGAATTGCCTGATTGATACATTCAGTTCTATGTTTCCTGAGTACTTACTCTATGCCGAATCCTGAGTCGTAAAGAAAACACAGGTGACCCTTGCCAACGTGCAGCTTTCAGTCTGCAGGGAGAAAGAGACAGGCAATAAAGGTAAGCCCATAAATACACCTACAAAACTAGTTCTAATACATGACATGGACTCGAAAATCAGAGCTCAATAACAGAGAAGTGATAGGACGGTAGTGGTAGGTTGTATTGTAATTTTTATAGAGAAGAGGTTATTTAAAGATACTCTGCACCAAGATCAAGGTATGCTCTCTATATTCAATATGAATTAAAAATGCCTTAATTTCTCAAAATTTACCTAAGCTATGTATTTCATTATCATTGATCATCAGAAAAAAGAAGTGAGTACTTTTCAAATTATTTTTATAAACACTAATTTAAAATTCTGTGAACTGAGAAGAACCCTCAGCCCTCTCTCTCTGCAAATGACTGCCATTCCATCTGTCACTTGACAGTGACATTGCTTTCATTTCAAATCCTCACGTAATGACTACATGCCAAAATCTTCTTTTAGCTGACTAATAACACTTAAAAATTAAAAGAAAAGGTGAGAAGTAACGATTTGAGACTACTAATTTATTTATGTTTTTCTAAGGAATTTTTCTGTTTTAATTCCTTAGTGGAAAGCAAGCAAGAAAAACAATAATAAAATGTAGGGCAAGGGACTGATGCTGACAAACTTAATTGCTGATCGGAACCCCCTTCCATTGTGTAAGATGACAACCTGCAGCTGTTTTATAGATTCCTTCTGCTGGTCTATTATTTTCTGGTAAATCGGGTGCTAAATTACTGACTCTCTTTGCCAAGGTTCTTATTATCACTTTCCCGTCCTTTTCCAAAGATTTATTTTAACAAAAGAACAAATATGTGAAGGCAAAAAAAAGACAATAAGCCCATTGGATCATAACTTTGATCCCCTTCTACAATCAATTAGTTCTATTTGTGCTGGAAAGTTCAATGAATCATTTATGCACTAACTAATTACTCTTCCCACCTTCTCCTTCCTTCTCCTGTCATCTTTTGCTAATTGGAAGAATTTAAATATCTTCCCTTTTCTTGTTTTGAGTACTCATTCCTTTCTACAGCAGAAAGCTGAGGTAGTATTAGGCAGAATGGGTTTCTCTCTGTTAATGACCGGGCATAACACCTCAATAAAGGCTGCAGACAAGGTTTTTCTCCTGGTCTGTTGTTTTGTGGTTATCTGCGCTTCACGGGTTGGCCTTTCTGATCGTACATATTTCTGAAAGTTTCTGTCCAAGTCGTTCATTTGCAATCAATTAATAATTTAAGCTTTGTAGGAGTAAATAGTTTTGTTACAAGAATCGTGAAGGCTTTTGAAAGACTTTTTCTAAAGTGCTCAAATCCATGTTAGCATTCAACACCTCTAACTTCCAAGGTTAAAGCCTCACTTCTCACAGGCACAACTGACTTTGAATGCTCTGGCAGACCACCCTGGGCCTGAGGAGTATCGAGTGACTGATGATGCTATTGATTTTAGCTTTGCTGGTTTCCTAAATATGGAGCTTTACAATTCTCATCAAGTGCATGAAAAGAAACCAAAATAAACTTCCCAGATCAACCATAAAAGTTACACAATATTTTTAATAAATCGCATAGCCATTGACACTTTCCATCTCTGCTATATTAATAATATACAGGTAAATTAAATTTCCTGGAACCTCAAATTAGTGATATGCACAGATGACAGGTATTTTCAATTTATATTCCATGTAGCCTCAAAAGGATTCTTTAATGTTTGTTGTGATATATGTTATGCTTTACTATCTAACTGTATCTAAGATACAGGTGGTTAAGATGGTATAGAAGGTACCTATGTTTATTATTTTGTAATTGTAGTGAATGTTTAAAGTTATTCCATCATAAAAAATGAAAATAAATACATCTAAAATTATGGATCTGTTTTCTATTATATATACTATTTATTTAATTCAGTTTTCTATAGGTTCTATAAACATCACACATTTATAATATAAACATTATATATGTATTATATAAAGTAGTATTTTTATTTAGGCCATATTTTTATTTCAAGGTATTTTATATTCTAAATATAAAATTCATGTAAAAATCAAAGCAATATAAAATATGCAAAGTGTTTCATTCTAATCTTTGGTTCTATCACACCTATTTTCTATGTAACCATTTTTAGTTTCTTGTGTATTTTCCCAATGTTTCTTTATTCAACTTCTAATACATCCTACTGTATATTTTCTTCCTCATTTGTAATATACTAGCCCAAAACTCTTCTTTTAGCTTTTAAGAAAACATAGGGTGGGACAAAAGTATGTTTACATTTGTGAGTATGTGAGACATGGTTTATTCTTTATTAATTATTGTATTGATTTCCATACAAACAACTGTAAACTTACTTTTGCCTAACCCTGTATTCTAGACATCATTTAATATTAGGTCTAGAGCTTCCTCATTTTAAAAATGCTGCATAATATTTTGATGTGTAGTTGTACTCTATAGTTTTCTTCTGAACTCTAGAAAATTGAAAAGATGCTGCAATGAGTAAGATTCCATGATTAATCTTATTCACCTGCTATTTTTCACATGTTCCAGTATCTCTGTAGGGTAGGGTAAAGTCTCAAAAGTGGGATTGCAGACTCAAAGGATGATGCCTGTGTAATCTCAAGAGATGCTGCCACTTTTCCTGCACAGGAGTTGTTTCATCCTCACATTCCTGGCAGCAGTATAAGAGTAAATTTTTTCCATTGTCCTATCAACAGATGATGTGGTCAACCTTTTGGATTTTTGTATTTCTCTTATCTGAAGTGAATTTTCAACATCTTTCCATCTACTAAAGAGTATTCATATCTCTTTTTCTGTGAACCGTGTACATACATTATTCATTTATCTAATGAACTACTTGTCTAGATTGAGTTCTTGGCAATCTCTATAGGGATATTCATCTTTTTTGTGAGATAAAAAAGTTTTTTATTTTTTTTAAAAAATATGTATCTATAGTTGATTCTATTATTTATCATTTTATGGTTTCTAGGCTTCAGGTCATAATTTAAAAATCCTTTCTGACTGTAAGGTTATAAAATGATTTACTTATTTTCCTCAAGCACAGGCATGGTTTTATATTTTATACTTAAGTCTTTATTAATTTGGAGTTTATATATGTGTTGAGATAATGAATCTAAATTCTCTAACCCAGTCCACCCCAAGTCATTTATTCACAATTTCATATTAACTTCACACATTTGAGATATTTCCTTTCTTATACACAAATTTTCCATTTAGATTACTCCCAGTCTTTCTTTTTGTTACATTGGCTTATATTCAATTCATGCATTGATATCATACTATTTTAATTAGTGGAATTTATTTTTAGAGGCTTCCTGAATAGTCTTGTTTATTTTTTATAAGTACTTTAGAATTTACATAATGATTGTAGAAGGAAGCCTTCTGTTTAAATCTAATTATTAAGCATTGCTATCTATATTGTGGATTTTCTTATTCTAAAATCAGACTTTCTTTTTCCTGGATGCTTTTCATTTCCAAATTTGGTGACTAGGACATTAACATCTTGCAGCTGTGTGTTGTCTCTACTTTGGAAAATACCTCTGTCTCTATCCTGATTATATGACTTGGCAGCTAAAAATCTTCCTTTTTATTGTATTGTTTTCCACTACCATTTATTCTCCTTATGCCCCCTTTGGAGTCCAAACTACCTCTCCTGTCATATAGAGGACCTCCATGGGTCTCTAGCCTCTTCACACACTGTGTACCCTTTCTCTATCCACAGGGATTTATTTGCAATTCCGAAACAGTATGACATGTCTTAAAGCAGAACATTGGCTAGAAACATCCTTTCTCATTACTCTTCAAGGGTCTGTCCCTAGCCATTTTTGGAGCACTCAGTCAAGGCTTCAGCTCTTCTGGAAAGGTTTCCTTACCTTCCACTATCTAATCCAGGTACCCCTCATCTGTTTTTGCTCCCTCAGCTTCCAGAGTATATTTCTTATATAGCTGTCATCAAACTTTGATGAAAATGATCATTTTAAAGCCTTCACCATGTCTCTGGGTATATGATTTTGTCTTAATGTATGCACATTTTTATCAGACTAGTATAGTAAATGCCAAAATAATCATTGAGTGACTGTTGAATTAATTAATGTAATATAATCTTTCAATAGGGGAGGGATGATTTAAATTTGTCTTTAATTAGGAGCTCGGATGTCAAAATCACACCCAAAATTTCACTATGCTGATGGTAGACTTGAGAAAGAACCTCGGGTCCTTGGCAGGGAGCTGAATTTTCTTCCATTAGAACAGAAAATACTATTCATGCAAATTCTCCACCAAGACTGAGTGTAGATGACTACAAAGATGTATGTGCCAGCACATGGTGTGAAGAGCAGTCCTAGGCTATCTGTGTCCACTTACAGTGTAGTGTTCATCTTAAAGCCATATTCTACATGTATGACTTTAACTCGCTCAATAATACAGATGTATTATAAAAGGTTAGCCATATAAAATGTAAGGCTATGTGGTTAATAAGGCCTAAGTATATGCAACTGAAGATTAAATCTCTTTCTAGACTTCTAGCCAAGTTGGAGGCATAGGTAGACACACTGTGCCTCTTCACACAACCACAAGAAGGACAACAACAAATTTAAAAACAAAAGACAACCAGAACTAACAGAAAATCACACTGTATGGAAGTTTGACACTCAAGGAGTTAAAGAAAAAACATTCATCCAGACCAGTAGGAGGGGTGGAGACAGGCAGCTGGTCAGAGAGAACTTGCAGCAAGGTGGTGGCAGGCAGAGCCTGTGGTCCCACATTCATGTGCAAATAAACTGGAAGGAACAGACTAGGAGACAGAGTGGTTCCACATTCATGTGAAGAAAAACCGGAAGGAACAGACTACGAGACAGACTGTGAAACCCAGGGTCCCAGCGTGGGGGAAATAAAGCCTCAAAGCCCCTGACTGAAAACACCTGTGGGGGTTGAGGCAGCGGGAGAAACAACCAG